>CAEFZP010001879.1:15000-24077 GCA_903064625.1 Mallotus villosus | reverse complement strand
GATTGCATTGATATTTAACATTATTTATCCCGACTGGAAATTCAGGATTCCAACAGGCAAAATACAGTATGTCTGACTATGTTTTAAATGTTGAACCTAACGGTGTTGACGTTCCTTGTTGTCTGTGTTCAGAGTCGCTGTTCAGACTAGCGAGGATCCCTCTGCTCTCTACAGCACCGTCAACAAGACCAAGCGCTGACATCACTCAAATATGCATGAATGCATACATTCACACACACACATACACACACAGTCGCACACATAGTCGCACACACACACACACTTAGTCACATACACAAAACACACAGTTCGACCAGACGGTCTTAACAGCTGAACTGTGTTTGTGTTGGTTTCTGGGGATGTTAACTTAAGGGGACATACAAATCTGTGATTCTGTAAACTTACGGGGACACACAAGCTGTGATTCTGACTCACACAATCATGTTAGGACTACATCAGGGTGGTGGATGTTTAGGAAAAATACAGGTTTTTTATTCAATTCCATTTTCCCTTTCCCTGTTATAGATTTTTACCTACCATCTATAAACCACTCGCAATGTTATTTTATATCTGTGGGTGTGGAAATAATACTGTTTTAGGAAAAATGCCAAGAAAGGTCTTCCTTTAGTTGTTGTTAGGTTTTTTTTAATGAAAATATGATTGCCAAAGCGGACAGAGAGCTTGAAATATATTGATATACAGAAAGTAATATAATACTTATCATGCTTGGTTTATGTATCTGAGTGATTGATTTTACTAGCCTGTTGAGAAAAACAACTGTCCCTTTGTATTGTGGACTTAATTAATAACGTAATCAATGAACAGATACATTGATATACTTATTGATTCATTTATTAAAGTTATTTTGATTTGATTGTATATTCCGTGTATCTCCTGGGTTGATGTTAGTCACTCTGAATTTATTCAGTTTGAATATTTCTCCAGTCGTTTGTTGCTGTTGTCGTGACGATGACGTTGTCGCATGTGCTTATTTTGCTTGCATTACATGTCGTGTTAAAATTTATTTTGGTCTTTTTGAGACCACTGTATTTCTTGTGTACTTTTATTTGCACAAAAAAATTGTGTTCAATTAAATTGACATTTATTTAGTGCAGTCATATATTTACTGGTTGATTGATTGAGTGTAATTCAGCTGTTCATGCCATTTTGCCTTGCAAGGTATCTTGTAAACATTTAAAGTTTGTTAGCTTAGGTTAAGTTTGTTGATATTGTTACTGAGTATATAATAGAATAAGTTAAGTATTTTTTTAGAACTTTCATAACACATTTTTCTACTTGTATGATGTTTTGCGAATAAGAGTTAATAAACATAATACAAATTTTAATAAAACGTGATTCTGTGTGAGAAAGTCTCTGTCTTCTTCCTTCAGTTTAACACAGGAGCTCGTTAGAGTGGATAACAGGTGGGACAGGTGACGAGTGTAGCTCAGTGGCTCACAGCCCCTCTGGGTGTGAGGCTGTAATGTCTCCAGAGCTCTAGGACAGGAGTAGCTCAGTGCAGTATTACACAGTCTGTGTCATGTTAATGTACTGTGTCAGTTGATGCCAGTTATTCACATGCCAGTCACCAGTCATGACACCAGACATTTACATTTCAGTCATTTACCAGACGCTCTTGTCCAGAGTGACTTACAGTAAGTACAGGGACATTCCCCTGGGGCAAGTAGGGTGAAATGCCTTGCCCAAGGACACAACGTCATTTGCACTACCGGGAATCGATTACTAGCCCAATTCCCTAACCGCTAAGCTACCTGACGCCAGTGACATGATACCATTCCAGACTTCCCAACCTACAATAACTCATTTCAGGGATGTTACTCACTGTAGCTCACGAGGCGCTACAAGCTGAAGGGGTTTGCATAGCAACTGTGAGTTTAATTCATCATCATCATCATCATCACCACATCCAGCCAAATTAAGTCTTAAACAAGCAATTCTCATAACCTAGACACAGTTCTTAATGTAATCATATTTTACCCATAATCCTCGGTGAACACTGTACCTCATGCAGACACGACACAGGACGAACACGGAAGACCGTGAGGGAGAGGATTCCAACGGAGCTACATGAACATGGAACGTTCCGGAATGCAGACCGAGAGTTCCGTAAGGTCTTTCATGCTCTCCTGTGAGTGACTCAGGACTCCGCCCAAACAGGAAGGGTCACTGCTCCCTCTTTGTCCATTTCCTGTTAAGTCTGTAACAGTCCCCCTTTATTCCTCAACAAACATGGAGGGGCAGGAAAGACGAGGGAGAGAGAGAGAGAGAAAGGACGGAGAGAGGGGAGAGAGGGAGGAGAGAGACTGCAGGGAGGGAGAGAGGTGAGAGTGAGAGAGGAGGGGGGGGAGTGAGAGAGATGGGAGATGAGAGAGAGAGAGAGAGAGAGAAGAAGAGAAGAAAGAGAGAAAGAGACAAACAGGAACACACCAAAGGAAGAAAGACAGCAGGGCAGAGACAGAGCTAGCAGGAAGAACAGAAGAGAGGAACAGATACGGTGCAGCACGACGCTGACTCCAGTGAGAGAGAGAGAGAGAGAGAGAGAGAGAGAGGAGAGAGGGAGAGAGAGAGATGAGAGAGAGGAAGACGAGTAGCGAGAGAGAGAGAGAGAGAGAGAGAGAGCAGAGAGAGAGAGAGAGAGAGAGAGAGAGAGAGAGAGAGAGAGATATAGAGAGAGCAGAGAGACAGAGAGAGAGAGAGAGAGAGAGAGATTGAGACGCTGACTCTAGTGAGAGTACAATATACAACACGAAACGTTTGGTCTTTTTCCCAGCTAAAATATACAGAGATGTTATTCCTATGCGGCCCTTCTCCTCCTTCTCCTCCTGACCATCGTCCTCACGACCCCCCAGGGGTGGTGCTCAGGGGGTCAACCCCTGAACCGTGACCCCTGACCCCTGACCCCTGACCTCCCCATGGTGGGATTCTAGGCGAGTCTCTGGGGGCGGACTCAAAAATAGGAAGGGGGCGGGTATTTCCGTCTGATTCGCTGAGGTCCGCGTGACATCACGGGCGGTTAGATGACGTTGTCGAACATGTGCATCGACTGCATGATGCTCTCGTCCTGGACGGGTGGCAGAGAGGGACAAAAAACTTGTCAGGATTGTTATTTTTCCAAAGTGTTGAGAGTAAAGGAGGGTTGTGTTTCTGAGAGAGAGGACAGACCTTTAGACAAGACTCCAGGAACTCCTCGTTGGTGACCACTCCATCGTGGTTCATGTCCATCTTCTGAAACACACAGGAAACACACGGGAAGCACACGGGAAACACACGGGAAACACACGGGAAAGCACACGGGAAGCACACGGGAAGCACACGGGAAGCACACGGGAAGCACACGGGAAGCACACGGGAAGCACACGGGAAGCACACGGGAAGCACACGGGAAGCACACGGGAAGCACACGGGAAAACACACAGGAAACACACAGGAAGCACACAGGAAGCACACGAGGAAACACACAGGAAGCACACAGGAAATGGTTGAGTGTTTGTATGTTTCTGCGTGTATGTGTAGTGTGTGTGTGTGTGTGGTGTGTGTGGTTACCTGGAATAAGTTCTCCACGTGCTCCCTGGGTGCGTCGTCCTGCATGCAGGGGTACGTACAGGTCCCCATCATGTCATAGATGGAGCGCATGATGTCTGTCATCTCCTGGAAACAGTCACCACACACACAGGCACACACACACACACAAATAATGACACTTTGTAATCAGATGCAAAAACTTGATTTCTTCTCCTGGACGCCCCCTGCTGGGCAGGTCGGGAACAAGCCTGCAGGTGTCGACACGTGTACCTCTTTAGTTATGCAGCCGTCCTTGTTCAGGTCGTACAGGTTGAACGCCCAGTTCAGCTTGTCTGTGACGGAGCCTCTCAAGATGATGGACAGGCCTGTCACAAAGTCCTGCAACACGGAGGGTGGAGGTAGAGAGGAGTTAGAGTACTGGTACCAAACAGGAGGGTGGAGGTTAGAGAGGAGTTAGAGTACTGGTACCAAACAGGAGGGTGGAGGGATTAAGTGATGGAGAAGTGGACAAATAGGCAGAAATGTAAGGGAGGAGGAGAGGAGAAAAGATGAGAGGAGAAAAGAGGAAGAGAGGAGAAGAGTGGAGGAGGAGAGAGAGGAGAGGAGGGAGAGAGGAGAGGAGAGGAGAGGAGAGGAGAAGAGAAGAGAAGAGAAGAGAGAGAGAAGAGAAGAGAAGAGGAGAAGAGAAAGAGAAGAGAAGAGAGAGGAGAGGAGGGAGAGGAGAGGAGAGAGAAGAGAGGAGAGGAGAGAAGAGAAGAGAAGAGAAGAGAAGAGAAGAGAGGAGAGGAGAGGAGAGGAGAGGAGAGGAGAGCTTACCTCAAAGCTGACAGCTCCGTGCTTGTTAGTGTCGAAGGCCTCAAACAGGAAGTGAGCATAAGTGCTGGAGTCTGACACACACACACACACACACATACACACACATACACACACACACACATATAAGACTAATGGGGAAAGATATTATCTCAAATATCATGTTATATTGGGTATATGACCTCCTTGGGGGAAGAACTGTGAGTAGATGGTCTTAAAGCTTTCTCATCCACCATTCCACTGGGACATTCCTGTAGAGCAGCAGGCTGGGGGTTAGATCACACAGACACACAACCACACACACACTCACACACACACGCTCACACACACACACACTCACACACACACACACACACGCACACACTCACACACACACTCACACAACACCACACATACACACACACACACACGCACACAGACACACACACACAACCACACACACACACATCAACACACACACTCAGACACACACACACACTCACACACTCACACACAAACACGCTCACACACACCACTCACACACACACACACATGCTCACACACTCAGATGTTCACACAACACACACACACACGCAATCACACACACCACACAGAGAGAGAGAGAGACAGGGGGATGAGAGAGAGAGAAAGATATGAGAGAAAGAGAGAGAGAGACAGGGGGATGAGAGAGAGAGAGACAGGGGGAGATGAGAGAGAGAGAGACACGGAGATGAGAAAGAGAGAGAGACAGGGAGATGAGAAAGAGAGAGAGACAGGGAGATGAGAAAGAGAGAGAGACAGGGAGATGAGAGAGAGCAGAGGAGGAGGCAGCGGAGGAGGAGGAGCGGAGGAGGAGGAGTCGTACGTTCTTGAAGCCCCTGTAGAGGACCTGCAGCTGCCGCCCTGGTGAAGCTGCAGCGCTGCAGCATCTGGTCAGCCCCTCCGGCCTGTAGCTCAGTACAGACACGCCCCCAGCTCCACCATGCTGTCTGGGAGGGAGGGAGGGAGAGAGGAGAGAGAGAGGGAGGGAGGGAGGGAGGGAGGGAGGGAGGGAGGGAGGGAGGGATGGGATGGAGGGAGGGAGGGAGGGAGGCGAGGGAGGGCGCGAGGGAGGGAGGGAGGGAGGGAGGGAGGGAGGGAGGGGGGAGGGAGGGAGGGAGGGAGGGAGGGAGGGAGGGACGGTATATATGACTATTCACGTGTCAGCATCAGAAAGAGAAAGAAGGGGTGTGTGCTATGCGATGCGACTGTAGAGGGGGTGTGTCTGCAGATTAGATGGGGAGCGACTTGCTTTGTCTGGGCGAGGGGGGCGGAGCCTGAGAGGCAGCAGGCAGCAGCTTGAGGAATCTCTGCATTCATGCTCTCTGTATTGGACGAAGGTTCCCTGGAAGTGACCAATCACAGCAGAGATTAGTTAATAATTTAACTTAGTTGTTAACCGTTGTTTAGCGCTGGGTAGTTTGTGGCAACTGCTTCAGGACATGGACAGCACCCATGAAGGTGAGAACTGCTCAGAAACACGGACAGACACATCTAAGGTGAGGGACTGAAGAAGTAGGATGTGGGGTGTGTCGTGTGGTGTGTGTTGTGTGTGTGGCGGTGTGTGTGCTGTGTGTGGTGTGGTGTGTGTGTGTGTGTGGGGTGTGCTTGTGTGTGCGTGCTGCGTGTGGTGTGTGTGTGTTGGTGTGCGGTGGGTCGTGTGTGCGTGGTGCGTGTGTGTGTGTGTGTGTGTTGTGTGTGTGTCTGTGTGTGTGTATGGGTGTGGTCTGTGGGTGGTAATGTGTGGTGTGCTCAGAGAGACCACAGGACACTAGGATCTGTCAGTAACACCACAACACAGCAGCTGCTGCTCTGCCATGGAAAAACAACACACTACCCTGTAAGGGTCACACACACACACACACCTGCACAGACACACACACCTGCACAGACACACACACCTGCACAGACACACACACACACACACACCTGCACAGACACACACAAAAACTAACACACACAAAAAACTACACACACACACATACACCTGCACAGACACACACAAAAACTACACACACACACACACAGCTTCATCTTGCCTTGGGAGAAACAGAGGAACAACAGAATGAGAGCGAACCTTGAAAGAGGAGGACAAAGAGAGATGACAGGAGGACTGAGAAGGAAAGACAGAAGAGAGAAGGAGGGAGAGGAAAGAGAGGAAGTCAGAAGTTCTCTCTTTCCCTCCTCACTCTCCTCTATCTCACTCACTCTCTCCCTCTTTCTATCGCACTCCCGGTCTCTCTCTTTTTTGTACAGTCTAACCTCAGAAGGATTTTTGGATCTGTCACAACGCATGGCTCTGATTGTGGATTTGAAACTTTAATTAGTTTCCACGACACGACACACCTGAGACACTAGCTCACACTGAGGGGAGGAGGACAGGAAGGGGAGGGAGAGCTTGGTGGAGGGGGGAGAAGGAGGGAGGAGGATGGAGGAGAGTAACCTCTCTTCAAATTATGCTTTTTGATATGGTTAATGCCGCTGTCCGTTCTGTTTGTGGAAACATGTGTGTGTGTGTGTGTGTGTGTGTGTGCGTGTGTGTGTGTGGTCTGTGTGTGGTGGTAGTGTGTGTGTGTGTGTTGTGTGTGTGTGTGTGCGTGTGTGTGTGTGTCTGTGTGTGTGTGTGTGCGTGTGTGTTTGTGTGTGTGGGTGGGTGAACAACATGTGGTGTATGTGTGGTGTTGTGGTGCATGTGTCCCAGCTACATAGTGTGTGTGTGTGTGTGTGTGTGTGTGTCCCAGCTACATAGTGGTGTGTGTGTCCCAGCTACATAGTATGTGTGTGTGTGTGTCCCAGCTACATAGTGTGTGTGTGTGTGTGTCCCAGCTACATAGTGTGTGTGTGTGTTGTGTGTGTGTGTGTGTGTGTGGTGATGTGTGTCCCAGCTACATAGGTGTGTGTGTGTGTGTGTGTGTGTGTCCCAGCTACATAGTGTGTGTGGTGTGTGTGTGTGTCCCAGCTACATAGTGTGGTGTGTGTGTGTGTGTGTGTGTGTGTGTGTGTGTGTGTGTGTGTGTGTGTGTCCCTGCTACATAGTTGGGCTCAGAGCTCAGAGCTCAGGCAGATGGTCATCGCATCAATTATGCAAGAGTTCCTTTTGATTATCAGTTACACAACAGCTAACGGACATCTCTTTAAACCAGCCGGGCTTGTAAACATCTCTTATAATCACGCACACACACACAGCATAAGAATATATTTGTACCGACACAGCCATTTCAAGGTATACTGAACATACACTTGAAGACATCTTCCCCACACACACACACACACACACATACACACACACATTCTGCTTATGTCAACATTTCTGTATGTTGTCCATTCTCATTTTGATCAAAATCTAAATAGTGTTCTATTCTGATTCTGATCTAGTCTTGTTGGGTTCTATTCTGATTCTAGTCCTGTTGGGTTCTATTCTGATTCTAGTCTTGTTTGGGTTCTATTCTGATTCTAGTCTTGTTTGGGTTCTATTCTGATTCTAGTCTCTTGTTTGGGTTCTATTCTGATTCTAGTCCTGCTGGGTTCTATTCTGGTTCTAGTCCTGCTGGGTTCTTTCTGATTCTAGTCCAGTTGGGTTCTATTCCTCCACTCTTCTCCTGTAGTTCCAGAGTGGCCTACAGTACCGGTATGACCGTAACAACAAGCCTAGCATATGTGACATGTGCAGCGTCCTGGAAAACTGACGTGTTGACAAAAACCTGTCCATCTATAAAACATGTATACAATACATGAATAAACACCACATCTTGAATACTGCTGCTCACACACGTGTTAATGTAACTGGGACGTCATCCACGTCACTGACGTCAGACAAGTGATCATATCTGAAATGAGACTGTTACCACAGTAACGAACATTAACGGAAACAACGGAGGTCATGAACACACGGTCATGTGACCACAACGGCTACGATTGGAACTCAGTTGAAGGAGTCATAATCGAATACGAAATCGTTCGAAATTGATTCGAACCAGCAACCTCTTTGTTCGGGTGCGGATGGGGAGAATCAATAGGGGGTTCGGACATGAAAGGGGGTGAAGGAGATCGTTTTAGACGCATCCGGTAAACCCGGTTAGACGCCAAGTTTCTTCTCCCGTCCTATAGTCCCCTAGCGCCACGAGTTAGGATGACCTTGTCGGTTGGATTTTGCCGGCACCGGGGAGGAATTGATGATGATGGGTTTCCAGGTGCCCGTTCCTAGTTCACTCCCTCGCACCGATAACCGTTATCAACCGGTCGATTAGGAAATGGAAAGGCGAGGTTAAGCTAAAGACGGTGTAGCCTACTCAGCGAATCATAAAGCTCTTTATCATTCCACAGCGAGCGCTGGAGGAGTTTTAAAATGTAATTTATGTAATTTTAATTACGTAACCATGGGTTACCAGCTCTTTTTATCAACGGTTAGTAAAATGTAATTTTCCAAAGAAGTTATATACTTAACCTTCACCTACCCTGCAGGTTGTAGAAAGCCTAGGCTATTAAGGATGTATTACTGAGGTTTAGTTTGAAACCATCTACTCAAGCCAGGTCAGCAAACTTTCCAAACATGAACCTCAAATCATCCAAACACAACAGATGTTAACATGCAAAATAACCGGAAGTGTCTCTTACCTGTCAGCGGGTCGTATGAACCGTCCAGCTCTCTGGAATCAGCACGGGAATCAGACAAACTCTGATCCCGACTTTTTGACTTCATGTTC
>CAEFZP010001879.1:0-7500 GCA_903064625.1 Mallotus villosus | reverse complement strand
TGGGTCCTCCGACATCATAAAGAATCAGGTGTGACATCATAAGGGAGCAGGTGTGTGACATCATAAGGGGGCATGTGTGATATCATAAGGGAGCAGGTGTGTGACATCATAAGGGAGCAGATGTGACATCATAAGGGGGCAGGTGTGTGTGACATCATAAGGGGGAAGGTGTGACATCATAAGGGATCAGAACGTACCTGGTCTTCTGAGAGCTGAGAGATGTGGTTCACAGCAGCGTAGGACTCAATCTTGGGGTTAAAATGGTTAACGATGGCCCTGAAACACACACACACACACAACCATAACGCTGCTGCCCTCGTAGTCAGAGACGACCATCTTTAGAACACTCATTTACACACACACACACACACACAATAAAAACACACACGCTACTTTAAAAACACTCACTCCTTAACTAATCAATCAAACCTGCCATAGTCAGAGAAGCTCTTTCTGTCCACACACACACACACACACACACACACAGAGAGTAGGTCCAGCTTGATGAAAAAGCTCTAAAGTCGATCGAGTCGAAAACTGATTAGGACCCCCTCCTCTGCCCCATCCGCCCCCTGAAAGATTTAAGACAAGGAGCTGAGGATGTGCTGTGAAGCCCAAAGAGATGACACTGTGTGTGTGTGTGTGTGTGTGTGTGTGTGTCTCCTCACCTGACGTTTACCAGAGCGTGTGTGTGCAGTGTGTGTGTGTGTGTGTGCGCGTCTCCTCACCTGACGTTGACCAGAGCGTGTGTGTGCAGTGTGTGTGTGGTGTGGTGTGTGTGTGTGTGTGCGTCTCCTCACCTGACGTTGACCAGAGCGTGTGTGTGCAGTGTGTGTGTGTGTGTGTGTGTGTGTGTGGTGTGTGCGTCTCCTCACCTGACGTTGACCAGAGTGTGTGTGTGCAGTGTGTGTGTGTGTGTGTGTGTGTGTGTGTGTGTGGTCTCCTCACCTGACGTTGACCAGAGCGTGTGTGACTTTACTGGCCGGCTCCTTCCACTGGCCTGTGTTGGTGGATACTCTGAGGACTGGAGGAGAGGGGGGGAGAGGGAGAGAGGGGGAGGAGAGGGAGGAGGAGGAGAGGGAGAGAGGGGAGAGAGAGGGGAGAGAGAGGGAGAGAGGAGAGGAGAGAGAGGGAGAGAGGAGAGGAGAGAGAGGGAGAGGGGGGAGGGAGAGGGAGAGGGGGAGGGAGGGAGGGGGGGAGGGAGGAGGGAGAGAGGGGGAGGAGAGGGGAGGAGGAGAGAGAGGAGGAGGGAGAGGGAGAGGGGGAGAGAGAGGGAGAGGGGGAGAGAGAGGGAGAGAGGGAGGAGAGAGAGGGAGAGGGGGAGGGAGGGACGACATAGCAGAAGAGGGGGAGAGAGCCAAGGAAAGCAAAGAGAAAACCTGAATGAGTATAACAGCATGTGTGTGTGTGTGTGCATATGTGTGTATGGTGTGGTGTGTGTGCATGTGTGTGTCAGGTGTGTGGTGTAAGGTGTGTGTGTAAGGTGTGTGTGTAAGGTGTGTGTGTGTTCACCCATGCAGTAGAGGTTGTCAAACACCTGGTGCATCCTGACTATCTCGTAGTTACAGCTCGTCGTAGCTGTTTGAGGTGGGCAGGAAGGTGTCCCCGTACGTTATAAACATGTTGAACAGGTTCACCACCTGCACACACACACACACACACACACCGGACGTTATAAACATGCACACACACAATATAAGCTTGATCAAAAATCCCTTTTCTCTCAGATCAAATGCGGGGCGTGTGTGTGTTTGCGTAAGAGACAGACAAAGAGAGAGAGAGAGAGAAAAGAAAAGACTCATAATTGCTACTTTGAATTTGAGAGATAAAGTTAGAGAGTGTGTTGGTCAGACATAAAGGTAAGGTGTGTGTGTGTGTGTGTGTGTGTCTCATCCATATAGATGGGCTACTGCAGCACTGACACAGCACTCCTCCGCAGGACAGGGCCATCAGATTAGAGCTGGGATTCAAAAGCCTCTCGTCTCAACCAATCACATCACGGGCCGTCTCTGAACGGAATTCAAATTCCACTCTGGAGCGAGTAGGACCATGGGGGGAGACGGGGGGGAGACGGGGGGGGAGACAGAGAGATGGAGACAGGGAGACGGGGGGGGAGACGGGGGGGGAGACAGGGAGAGAGAGAGAGAGAGACGGAGAGATGGAAACAGGGAGATGTAGACGGAGAGGAGGACCAAAAGGTGGAACAGGAGAAGGAGAGTGTACAAGAGCAGGGCATTCGTTTGGAACTGGGCCAGTCTCTCATCAGAGTAAACAGCAGGGGGAGGAACAAGTCACAGAGGGCTCCATCGATCGTTTGGTTTGGAACAGCTGGTGTACGAATACTGAGGAGGGGGAGGAGGAGGAGGAGGGGGAGTAGGAGGAGGATGAGGAGGAGGAGGAGGAAGAGGGGGAGGAGGAGGAAGAGGGAGAGGAAGAGGATGAGGAGGAGGAGGAGGAGAGGGAGAGGAGGAGGATGAGGAGGTGAGGAGGAGGATGAGGAGGAGGAGGGGGAGGGGGAGGCGGGAGGAGGAGGAGGAGGAGGAAGAGGGAGAGGAGGAGGAGGAAGAGGGGGAGGAGGAGGAGGAAGAGGGAGAGGAGGAGGATGGCAGGAGGAGGAGGAGGAGGAGGAGGAGGAGGAAGAGGGAGAGGAGGAGGATGAGGATGAGGATGAGGAGGAGGAGGAGGAGGAGGAGGAGGAAGAGGGGAGAGGAGGAGGAGGAGGGGGAGTAGGAGGAAGAGGGAGAGGAGGAGGATGAGGAGGAGGACCAGGGGTCCACCAGGAGAGCCAGGTGGAAGATGTTGTGCTGGCCAGCAGGATGGTCTCATTAGACAGCAGGAACTTCAGGCAGGGTTGATCAGAGCTGTGGAGCACACACACACACACACACACACACACACACACCAAACACACACACACACAAACGGGAACAGCAACACACACACACACACACAAACACACAGGTGAAGACACAACAACACACACACACACACACACACACACACGGTAAATACAACACACACACACAACAAACACACAAACACGTAACAGCCAACACACACACACACAACGGTAACATAACAACACACACACACACACACGTTAACATCCAAACACACCCCACACACACACACACGTTAAACATCCAACACACACACAAACACACACACGTTAACATCCAACACACACACACGTAACATCCAACACACACAACACACATGCATATTCTCATACACACAGGCGTACCACACACACATTAGCCTTCAGTCAACAGCCATATATTAACACAGCTCCTTTCTCCAGTCTCTCTCCAGAGCGCTGTGATCATGAATATATTGATGAGGTGTTCTTATTACATCATAAAGAATCAGGTGTGACATCATAAGGGAGCAGGTGTGTTCTTATTACATCATTAAAGAATCAGGTGTGTTGGACATCATAGGAGCAGGTGTGTGCGTGTACATCATAAAGAATCAGGTGTGACATCATAAGGGAGCAGGTGTGTTCTTATACATCATAAAGAATCAGGTGTGTGACATCATAAGGGAGCAGGTGTGTTCTTATTACATCATCCCTCTCAGAGATGGAGACAGCAAAACCAAAACAAGACCACACACACAGTGTTCACGGCATCTTCACTCAAGTAGAAGTAGTTAAGCATCCGACTACACCTATTCACTCAAGTTAAAGTAAAGCAGTGTGGGCTCTGACATGCATAGCTGACATGGGTGATGAGGACATGCGTGTGGTGTGTGCGTGAGGAGTGTGTGTGTGTGGAGCTGGGGTGTCGTGTGGATGTGTGTGTGGTGTAGTGTGGTGTTGTGCGTGGAGTGTGTGTGTGAGCGTGGAGTGGTGATGTGTGGGGAGATGTGTGTGGAGTGAGTGTTGTAGAGTGTGTGTCCGGTAGTGTGGTGGAGTGTGAGTGTGTGGAGGTGTGTGTGTGTGGGAGTGTGTGTGTGTGGAGTGTGTGTGTGTGTGGAGGTGGTGTGGAGTTGATGTGTGTGTGTGTGGTGTGTGTGTGTGTGTGTGTGTTTTACAGACCAGAGTGCTCTCCAGGTGTAGTAGTGTAGCTGATCCCGACACTGTTTCTGGTAACAGATGAGTGGTTTATGGATGTATCTGATTACAGCGTCTGCGCATCATGCACACACACCACACCACACACACACACACACACACAACACTCATCAGTATGTACTCTGTGTGTTGACAGAGGTGTCTGGATCTAGTGACACTAGATGTATGACAGAGTGCAAGTCTACAGGGTCATGGTGAGTAGTCTAGTGTGGATGTGTGTGTGGTGTGTGTGTGTGTTGCTGTGTGTGTGTGTGTGTGGCGTGTGTGTTGGTGTCCATCGTACAGGTAGAGTCCATAGGAAAGAACTCCTTCATCAATGAGTGGGACGATGAACTCTACCATCAGATCTAGAGAGGAGGCGGGAGGGTAGGGAGAGAGGAGAGAGGGCAGGGAGTGGGAGGGAGGGAGCGGAGGGAGAGATGGGAGGGAGGGCGATGAGAGTAGGGTAGGGAGAGGGAGTGGGAAGGGAGGGCGGCGAGGAGGAGGAGGGATTGAGGGCGTAAGGGAGGGAGGGGTAGGGAGGAGGGAGGCGACGGGAGGGAAGCGGGAGGGAGGGAGGAGAGAGAGAGGGAGGGAGGGAGGGAGGGAGGGAGGGAGGGAGAGGGGTTAGGGAGGGAGGGACGGCAGGGAGGGAGGACCCGCGGAGGGAGGGAGGAGGGAGGGAGAGCCGCGAGAGGAGGGAGGGAGGGAGGGAGGGAGGATGGGAGGGAGTGAGGGGGAGGGAGCGAGGGAGGGAGGGAGGGAGGGAGGGAGGGAGGGAGGGAGGGACGGGAGGGAGGGAGGGAGAGGAGGGAGAGGAGGGAGGGAGGGAGAGCGGAGGTGAGGAGAGGGAGGGAGGAGGGAGGAAGAGATGAGGGACGGGAGGGACCGGGGAGGGAGGAGGAGGGAGGGGGGAGGGAGGGAGGGAGGGAGGATGAGAGGGAGGGGTAGGGAGGGAGGGCGGGAGGAGGGAGGGAGCGAGAGGGAGCACGCACCGAGAGAGAGAGAGAGAGCAGGGTATAACCACGAGACAGCAGGGGACATGGAGACGTGTGTGAGAGAGGTTGAGCAAGGTCTCACTACCGAGAACAGCACACACCAGCGGACGAGAAGGGATGTTTTATCACAGCATTTTCCTGTGTACTCCTTGGCTGGAAGGAGAGTTAGAGCAGAGGGTGAGAGACAGACAGGCAGGCAGACAGACAGACAGACAGACAGACACACAGGCAGACAGACAGAAACAGACAGACAGACACACAGGCAGACAGTCTTCCGTACCATTCTGTGCAGTTGACCTACAAAGTTATGTGGTCACATCGCTGCAGAAGGCATCAGCATACTGGTCCGTTCAACAGAGAGAGATCGGAGAGAGAGAGATCAGGGAGAGAAAGATATCAGGGTGAGAGAGTATCAGGGAGAGAGAAGAGAGAAAGAAATCAGTGGGGCGGTGGGTGACAGCAAGACTCCTTACCTCTGCTATGCAGGTGAGGATGATGAGGCACAGCATGGCACATGTTTCAGTCTGTGTTCATCTGAAACAACACACAGGGAGAGAGATCAGGAGGGAGAGGCGAGAGATCAGGAGGGAGAGAGAGAGAGCAGATCAGGAGGAGAGAGAGATCAGGAGGGAGAGAGAGATGTCAGGAGGGAGAGAGAGAGCGAGATCAGGAGGGAGGGAGAGAGATCAGGAGAGAGAGATCAGGAGAGATGAGAGAGAGAGATCGGGAGAGGGGGAGACGAGATCAGAGGGAGAGAGGAGAGATCAGGCGAGAGAGGGAGAGAGATCAGAGAGAGAGAGAGATCAGGAGAGAGAGAGAGAGAGATCAGGACGAGAGCCGAGATCAGGAGACGGAAGAGAGAGAGATCAGGAGAGAGAGATCAAGAGAGGGAGAAGAGAGAGAGCAGGAGAGAGAGGCTCAGAGGAGAGAGATCAGGAGAAGAGATGAGAGAGATCAGGGGGAGAGAGATGAGATCCGCGCGAGAGAGAGAGATCAGGAGAGACAGTGTGTGGAGGGTCGCTCCGAACCTTAGTGGCCTGCAGTGATGATAGAGGAGTACTTGAGGAAGGTGTGAGCAGGTTGCTGGTCTGCAGGTGGGGCGGGTCGAGAGGAATGCGCTGGGTTGCAGCACGGCACACACATAGAACCAAGCACAGTGACCAGCACCGTAGCACAGACAGCACAGGACCAGCACCGGGGATGCACAACACGAGCACCGCATGAAGTCACAGTGACACATCACAGTGACCAGAACCGGGTTTGAAGAACAGGACTGATGCACCTCCGCAAGAAGCACAGGAGCCAGCACAGCACAGAGCAGCCGTGGGTAGCACAGGACCAGCACCGCAGAAGCACAAGACCATGACCGGCAAGCACAGGACGAGCACAGGTAGACAGGACTATCACCGCAGATAGGATCACAGAGCCAGCACATCACTATCACTGTTAATCACAATACATACCTCATAATCCACAATATCATTACCTCACAGCACATTACCATCACTGGTAAGCACATGTCCTGTGTGTGTGTGGTCCTGTGTCGGCAGCATGTGTGTGTGAGAGAGCTTCCTGTGTATTAGCAGCAGGTTAATATGTCACCAGTGAGAGTGGAGTCCTGCGAGCGAACACACCACAGGGAGACGTACAGCCACAGCACACGTGTGTGCGAGTGTGTGCGTGTATGTGTGTCAGAGAGCGGTGTGTGTGCGTGTGTGTGTGTGTGTGTGTGCGTGTGAGATGTGGAGAGAGTTGAGGGCGTGTGGGGTGGAGGGGTAGGTGTGTGTGCGCGGTGAGGGGTGCGAGGGTGAGTCGTGTGTGTGTGTAGGTGTGTGTGAGAGGCTGTGTGTGTGGCGTGAGCGTGTGTGCGTGTGCGGTATGTGAGAGGGTGTAGGGCAGGTGCTACAGTGTTAAGTATACATGTGTTGAGTGACCTGATTACCGTCCTTGTACAGCTACACGAGGCTAACATGGGAGGCAAGACACACACACACACACACACACACCGTATGGGAGGCTAATCAATAATGGATGCTGAACGCTTGGAAGATGATTCTCGAACGCTTTTCAACTCGTTTCCTTTGTAGGAGGTTACAAAAGAGGCTGAGAGCTCTCGTCGCCTAGCAACAAGGGTTTAAACCAGGATAAGACTGGCTAGCACAAGGTGTTATTTACAAGCAGTAAGGCTGTAGTACCACCACACTCCGGACACCCCACGAACACGGACCAATCACGTCACTCAACTGTCCAGGTTGGCGGGTCGTCCCAGCGGCGTCGTGGGAGTTGGAGTGGTTGGAACGGCGAGGCGGTGAGGAGTGGTCGCCATGTCCCTCGCGGAAGTGACTCTGTTGATGATTGCAGTGACAACAGACCTGGTCAGAAGTCACATGATTGGCAGACGAGATGGAGAGAGAGAGAGAGAGAGAGAGGAGAGGCGAGCAGCGGCGA
>CAEFZP010001878.1:0-13397 GCA_903064625.1 Mallotus villosus | reverse complement strand
TCTACTGTTCTTCTACTGTGTCTCTACTGTTCTTCTACTGTGTCTCTACTGTTCTTCTACTGTTCTTCTACTGTTCTTATACTGTTCTTCTACTGTGTCTCTACGGTTCTTCTACTGTTCTTCTACTGTTCTTCTTCTACTGTTCTTCTACTGGTGTCTCTACTGTTCTTCTACTGTTCTTCTACTGTTCTTCTACTGTTTTCTACTGGTCTCTACTGTGTCTCTACTGTTCTTCTACTGTTCTTCTACTGTTCCTCTACTGTTCTTCTACTGTTCTTCTACTGTTCTTCTACTGTTCTCTAATGTTCTTCTACTGTGTCTCTACTGTCTTCTACTGTTCTCTACTGTTCTTCTACTGTTCTTCTACTGTTCTTCTACTGTGTCTCTACTGTGTCTCTACTGTTCTTCTACTGTTCTTCTACTGGTCTCTACTGTTCTTCTACTGTTCTTCTACTGTTTCTTCTACTGTTCTTCTACTGTTCTTCTACTGTTCTTCTACTGTGTCTCTACTGTGTCTCTACTGTTCTTCTACTGTTCTTCTACTGTTCTTCTACTGTGTCTCTAATGTTCTTCTACTGTGTCTCTACTGTTCTTCTACTGTTCTTCTACTGTTCTTCTACTGTTCTTCTACTGTGTCTCTACTGTGTCTCTACTGTTCTTCTACTGTTCTTCTACTGTGTCTCTACTGTGTCTCTAATGTTCTTCTACTGTTCTTCTACTGTTCTTCTACTGTGTCTCTACTGTTCTTCTACTGTTCTTCTACTGTGTCTCTACTGTGTCTCTACTGTGTCTCTACTGTTCTTCTACTGTTCTTCTACTGTTCTTCTACTGTGTCTCTACTGTGTCTCTACTGTGTCTCTACTGTGTCTCTACTGTGTCTCTACTGTTCTTCTACTGTACCTTTGATGGTTGTCAGCTCCAGACAGGGCTGGTTGTTGGGCACCTCTATGACAACGCTGGAACTCAGGGGGAGGGGCTTGTCCTGGTTTTCCCCCGCTGTTGCCACGGGGACATCCCCCGGACAGCCTTCCGGGATCTCCCCCACAGGGGGCGGAGTCAGCTGCAAGGTGGGCGGGTCTGAGCGAAGAGGCTCCTCCCTGTTGGGTTCCCCGGGCTGTGTGTGGCCCCCCTGTCTGCAGACACACAGACAGACAGATAGGCAGGCAGACAGACAGGTAGGCAGACAGACAGGTAGACAGGTAGGAAGACAGACAGGTGGACAGGCAGGCAGGCAAGCAGACAGACATGCAGGCAGGCAGGCATACAGACAGACAAACAGACAAATAGAAAACAGATTGACAACATCCCATGATGAAAGTTTCCATAGTTTCCAAAGTCAAATACTCAGTATTAGTGTATTATTTTACTATAAAACCACACACTTTACTTTCTTTAAAACCACACACAGTCACCAACAGCACTGCTACATCAGATTATCAGATCTCACAAAGTCAGGATCAGCATGAATACTTGGGGAGAGCCACATCCTTATAATATACCAATCTGCTGATGTGACAGCTAGATGACTCGGATGACATCACATCCTGTATCTGTGTGATCTCCCTGTTGTGGTGCAGTCAGCATTCTGTGTCTTACCCTCTCTCCTCCCTGGTCTCTCCACACTGACCAGCCACGCCCTCTATCTCCCTCCTCCTCTCCTTCTCCTCCTCCTCTTCTGGACTCCTCCTCCTCCTCTCCCTGCTCCTGGAGCGACTGACCGAGCGGCTCTCCTCCCCGGGGGACGACGATTCACCCCTGACCTCGGCCTGGGGGTCGTTGCCGCGGCGATGCGCCCTCCTGCACCTGCCCCTCCCGCCCGCGTCCGGGGTCAGCGAATCGCCGGCGCCGGGAGGAGGAGGGCGGAACTTCCTCACGGCCCTCTGTCTCCTCTCGCCGTTTAGACGAGGGCTCCGCCTCCCGTTGAGAGGGTGGAGGTGGCCCTCGGGGAGGGGGTCCGAGTCCGGGGGCTCCGGGAGGGCCGTGGGGGGCTCCGGCGGAGGCAGGTCCACGGGTCCTGGAGGTTCCAGCACCAGGGCCAGGATGGGGGCGTCCAGGATGCCCGCGGGCAGCGAGGGCTCCAGGGGCATGTCCATGGGCATGGGCGTGTCCTGCTGGGGGGCGTCCCCCGGTCCTCGGAGGCTGCCTGTGGGGGTGCGAGAGGACGTGCGCTGCAGGGGGAGGGCGGCGGGGAGAGGCTGTCCCGTGGCGGCGTCAACGGCGTCCGCGGGGGGGCGCGTCCTGTTCCTCGCTGGGGCAGTGTGTAGAGGATCTCCCTGCTGGACATCTGACGGTGTCTCCTCAGCTGGCTGGTGCGCTGCTCCCACACCGACATGGTCATCCTCCTCCTCCTTTCCCTCCTGGACATGAAAGAGTTAGAGGGGTTGAGGGGCGGCAGGGCCCCCCCGTCCAGCAGGCCCCCTAGAGGCTCCTCCAGGGAGTAGGCCGGCCGGCTGCGGTGGATGGCTCGCTTCCTGTACAGGTACGGACGCCTTCTCCGGCTTCCCCTGCGAGAGACAGACAGACAGGCATGGTCAGGACAGACAGGTTCAGAAGGCAGACAGACAGGACTTCTACATACGTGCATCGTATCACTGCTAGTCCATCAGAGCAGGAGCGAAAGATTAAGATACATGATGTCGTAACTATCATGTAAAGCAGTGGTTCTAAACCCTGGTCCTCAGGGCACCCACTGTCCTGCATGTTTTAGATGTTTCCCTGCTCCAACACACCTGATTCAAATGAATGGGTCGTTAACAGGCTTCTGCATTACTAGATAATGACCCATTCATTTGAATCAGGTGTGTTGGAGCAGTGACACATGTAAAACATGCAGGACAGGGGGGGTACTTGAGGACCAGGGTTGAGAATCACTGATGTAAATGATTTTATTTGAGCATATGTTGCTTCATGCTAATCGTTTCGAAGCAAGCAGGTATCTCAGGGCAGAAACACTGCTTAGAGAAGTGTTGGAGAGTTTAAACTTCAACTAGGGCAAGCTGGCATTCAGAATACAATTCTTATCATGTTTCAACAGGTTTTCAGCTAGTTTCTGTTTTTCATTGTGCAAATATGTCTGTGAAATGAAAACTTATGAATAAAACATAATCGAGCATTTGAAGCACAATTCGGTGGAGTGGCACTCGGCGGGTGGATGTTTAAAAGATTGATAAACAAGATAGGACGTGTATTCACTCGGTGGGTACCACGGCAACGACAAAAAAATACAATAATTTATCGGATCGATGAAAATGTCACGTAAACAAAACAAGCGGAGGTAGAACGCACAGCCACAACAAAATGAGGAAATGCAGACTGAGAGGAAACTTCTAGAATCAGAGGAACAAAGTCAAAACAGATCTTGGGAGCTAAGGCGAAGGAGGGTGAGAGAAATGTGCGGTAGGCAATTTAAAATGACAGGAGAGAGAGATGTGGCAAGGTTCGGGGAGGACAGAGATCAGGCAGAGAGAGCGTAGAGATAGAGCTAGAGGTGACAGAACAGACACAGTTGTTTACTTACGCGTGTGTGTGACTCTCGTGTGGTCCGTAATCAATGATCAGTCGGTTTAAAACAAGACATTAGTGCTTTGGTGAGCAGAGACAGAACAGGCCGAGAGACACACACCAGAGACACCAGAGAGTCGAACTCACACACCTGTGACACACTTCTCTCAGGGTACCAAGTGAAGCTGGTCTACTGTGAGGGCGTCAAGGGACAGGTGCATCATGGGACACGTGCATCATGGGTGCAGCTGTGTACATTGCTGGTTCAATGCCTCTTAACAGATCTAGATATCAACCAACACTGTCTCTCCCACCTTCCTCCAGTCGTCTATTTAAAGAAACTGCGGAAAGACACAGTCTTTTCTCATGACTCAGTCTAATCTCCCGCAGCCTAAATCCTCGTGTTTGGGTCCAATATTTCACGGGGCGTCATGAGAACTGGCGGACGCCAGCGTCTCGGTGTGTGTCTCCGATCGGCGCCAAGCAGCACATTCGACAGACAGGATGACAGACAGCAGTATTAGAACGGTCAGAAGAACAACATTAATGACATAACAGGAACGGTCAGAAGAACAACATTCATGACATAACAGGTGTCAAACCACACAGATAGGAGGATCCCAGAGAGCTGTAGGGAGATGTTTCAGACGTTCACAGAGAGGAAGCTGGAGCATGGCACAGGTATAAAACACAGAGAGAGAGAGAGAGAGAGAGAGAGGGAGAGAGAGCGAGCGAGAGAGAGAGAGAGAGAGAGAGAGAGAGAGAGAGAGAGGGAGGGTCTCTTCAAACAGGAACAGAGAGAGAGAGAGGAAGGGAGGGTCTCCTCAAACAGGAACAGAGAGAGAGAGAGGGAGAGGGTCTCCTCAAACAGGAACAGAGACAGACATCGTACGGTAGCATTCCAGCTAGCATCTCTGACGCCGTCTCTTAGCGTCTGCGGAGACATTGTGACCAGTCATGCTGATAGGTGGACACGGGAAAAGCGTGCTCGGGGGTCAAAGTTCAAATACGCAGCGGGGGTCGGACACTTCCTGTTAGAGTAGCATGCGCAGGGGAAGAAGAGGAGGCCACACCCCCTGACACGTGCTGTTCGGCGACGCCCCTAATCTGTGGGACTGCAGCATGTCCACCGAGGGTAGGCTTGTTTTCTTCCACTGGTCATGTCAGTCAGACACATGATCGGGAGTCTTGCTTCATGCTTGAATCCTCACCATGGAAAAATCACAAGTGGGATAAACATCTAAAGTCTCTCTCTAAAAACAGACCCGTTAAAACACTGGTCTAGTGACTCTACGCAACCGTGAGATGGACAGAATACACAGACTGACCCTCTGGTCTCTCCAGACCCTCTGGTCTGTCCAGATCCTCTGGTCTCTCCAGACCCTCTGGTCTCTCCAGATCCTCTGGTCTCTCCAGACCCTCTAGTCTCTCCAGATCCTCTAGTCTCTCCAGACCCTCCCGGTCTCTCCAGATCCTCTGGTCTCTCCAGACCCTCTGCTCTCTGGTCTCTCCAGATCCTCTGGTCTCTCCAGACCCTCCGGTCTCTCCAGACCCTCTGCTCTCTCCAGATCCTCTGGTCTCTCCTGATCCTCTGGTCTCTCCAGACTCTCTGGTCTCTCCAGATCCTCTGGTCTCTCCAGACCCTCTGCTCTCTCCAGATCCTCTGGTCTCTCCTGATCCTCTGGTCTCTCCAGACCCTCTGGTCTCTCCAGACCCTCTGGTCTCTCCAGACCCTCTGGTCTCTCCTGACCCTCTGGTCTCTCCAGACCCTCTGGTCTCTCCAGACCCTCTGGTCTCTCCTGACCCTCTGGTCTCTCCTGACCCTCTGGTCTCTCCAGATCCTCTAGTCTCTCCAGACCCTCTGGTCTCTCCAGATCCTCTGGTCTCTCCAGACCCTCTCGTCTATCAAGAGCCTCTGGTCTCTCCAGACCCTCTAGTCTCTCCAGACCCTCTGGTCTCTCCAGATCCTCTGGTCTCTCCAGACCCTCTGGTCTCTCCAGACCCTCTGGTCTCTCCAGACCCTCTGGTCTCTCCAGACCCTCTAGTCTCTCCGGTCTCTCCAGACCCTCTGGTCTCTCCAGACCCTCTGCTCTCTAGTCTCTCCAGACCCTCTGGTCTCTCCAGACCCTCTGCTCTCTAGTCTCTCCAGACCCTCTGGTCTCTCCAGACCCTCTGCTCTCTAGTCTCTCCAGACCCTCTGGTCTCTCCAGATCCTCTGGTCTCTCCAGACCCTCTGGTCTCTCCAGACCCTCTAGTCTCTCCTGACTCTCTGGTCTCTCCAGACCCTCTGGTCTCTCCAGACCCTCTGGTCTCTCCAGACCCTCTGGTCTCTCCAGACCCTCTGGTCTCTCCAGACCCTCCGGTCTCTCCAGACCCTCTGGTCTCTCCAGACTCTCCGGTCTCTCCAGACCCTCTAGTCTCTCCGGTCTCTCCAGACCCTCCGGTCTCTCCAGACCCTCCGGTCTCTCCAGACCCTCCGGTCTCTCCAGACCCTCTAGTCTCTCCAGATCCTCTGGTCTCTCCAGACCCTCTGGTCTCTCCAGATCCTCTAGTCTCTCCAGACCCTCTGCTCTCTCCAGACCCTCTGGTCTCTCCAGACCCTCTGGTCTCTCCAGACCCTCTGGTCTCTCCAGATCCTCTGGTCTCTCCAGACCCCTACACCTCTCCTTCAGGCAGGCCAGACCCCCACAGAGCTTCACCAAAGACCACAGCTCAGCACTGCTCCCTGTGGAGGGTTACCCACATTACACATGAGCCTTCTTCCAGAGACAGGTGGAGCTTCCTGAGAGGGGGTGGAGCTTCCTGAGAGGGGTGGAGCTTCCTGAGAAGGGGTGTGGCTCCTGAGAGGGGGCGTGGCTCCTGGGTTCATGCAGCGCAGCTTCCAGGACGTTAGTGTAGCGTCATCGTGTTCTCGTCATGCCCCATGCAATGTGCTGTGCTCCTTACCACCACGTGCACACCCTCATGCATGCACGTGCACGTACCACCACGTGCACATACACGTGCGCTTTTCGGCGGTGCAGGAAAATGTAGTGGGCTCTTGTGAAATTCATAATATTTTTTGTGTTTTTGGCAACAATATCATATCATTTATAAGTCATTTTCCCTTTTTAACTCTTTGAGCATTTTCATGTCTTGAATTCTGAGAATTAGAGTCAACTTTTTACAGTACAAGTACATAAAAAGCTTCCCTGAAACTTGCTAATTGTATACTTTACTCCCAACAGAGCTACCAAAACCACTTTAGGGACAGTCAGGATCCCCACAGCACCACAGTGCACTCAAACACAACGTTATTAATTTGGACACCAGCCATGCTGTCTCCATGACGACCGCATAAATGCACTGGGTAGCCTTCCGGTAGCCATGGTGAACGGAGTGTTCCATATAGAACAAACCGACTAAAGGCCCGCAGGCAAGAATCTATCAATACGCTTCAAATGAGATGATTATAGACTCATGCTAGCAGCAGTGATGTGGCAAGCCAGGGAATCGAACCCATATGTCTACACATTATCTACCCTCGGTCAAAGACGATCGTCTCAACGACCAAAACAGTATTTAGGTTTCATTTGAAGTCTCAACAGGGCTGCGTCGTTCCTCAGCTATGGAGCCTTGGAGGTACAGCAAAACTCACTCTCCTACATAAACAGTCCAGTGGCCGGTAACCACAACAACAGAGAATATATCACAGACTTCAAATCTCGAAAGTGGAGTTGCCTGGAAGTGATTTTTCAAAACACTGACCCGGAAACTCTTTCTACAGAGTTGCCATGGGAACGCCACACCTGCTGTGGCTCACCTGCTCTGCTGGACGTCCCCTGGTGGGGGCCTGTGTGGGGGGGGGCCCACAGCACAGGGGGAAGCACTAACTGTGTTAGTGTCAGCGACTCTGCTAGCCTGTTCCAGTGAGACCTGATTCAGTGGGGGAGCGGAGAGGTGAAGGGGGTGGGGGGAGGGGTTAGGGTCAGGCAGGGAGTGCAAACACACTTACTCTGAAGACATCATGGAGGACATGGGGCCCACCTCCTTGGCCTTCTGGAGAGCATGCTTCTGGTTAAACGCTGCCTCCTCTTCCTCTTGGTCCTGGGAGAGGAGGAGAGGGGGGGAGGGGAAGAGGAGAGGAGGAGAGGAGGAGAGGAGGAGAGGATATGAGGAGAGAGGAGGAGAGGAGGAGAGGAGGAGAGGAGGAGATGAGGAGAGAGGAGGAGAGGGGGGGGGAGGAGAGCGAGGAGAGAGAGAGTAGGAGAGGGGAGATGAGGAGAGAGGAGGATGAGGAGGGGGGGAGGATGAGGCAGAGGAGGAGTAGTGGCAGAGGGGAGATCGAGGATGAGAGGAGGAGAGGAGGGGGGGGAGGAGACGAGGACGGAGAGAGTAGGAGAGAGGCGAGGAAGACAGGACAGGACGGAGAGAGGAGTAAGGTACACTTGTGCAACCTAAGCAAATGTAAAGCAAAAGTATCAATAGTCTCCATATGAACTCAATAATACATTTGGGCTTTGGTGATTGTTACCTTTGTCAGTTCCTGTGCATTGGCCAGGTTGTCGACGGCGATGGCCAAGAAGACATTCAGCAGTGTGTCTGGTCACAGCCACGTTAAGGACCAACATCGTCACACGAACCACTACTTTTTATTGATATGTGAGACTCGTGATGGTGGATACAGTTTCCAAACAGCGTGAGCACGATGAAGTAGATGGACGACCACATCCCAGACCTGACCCCGCCCTGGGAACGGATGCCGTGTACATGACCTCGTTCCAGTCCTCGCCCGTCAAGATCTGCATCAACACATTTAGTCATTTAGTCATTTAGCAGACGCTCTATCCAGAGCGACTTACATGGAGTACAGGGACATTCCCCCCCCGAGGCAAGTAGGGTTGAAGTGCCTTGCCCAAGGACACAACGTGATTTTCACGGCCAGGAATCAAAACCGGGAACCTGTGATTACTAGCCTGATTCCCTAACCGCTCAGCCATATGACTCCCACACAGACACGTGATTAAAAAACACCACACTGCAAACACATGGTGTGCTGTTCACACTGCCTCAATCACTGCCTCTATCACTGCCTCAATCACTGCCTCTATCACTGCCTCGATCACGGTCACATGTCCCGGCGATCAGAGACGCCGTCTCCATGGTGACACGCCACGGTGACACGTCGCCACGGTGTTTTTCGTCATCACAAGCACAGTCATCTGAACTCCGACCTGAAACACCGTCATGATGGCAGCTGGGAAGGTGTCAAAGTTGGTGGGAGTGTAGTCCTCGAAGATGAACCTGAGAGCAGACACACACACACACACACACACACACCCACACACACACACACACACACACACCACACACCACACACACACCACACACCCACAACGCACAACCAACACACACACACACACACCCACACACACACACACACACGCACACACACACACACCACACACACACACACACACACACACACACACACGATACCAGAGGTTAGGACGAGACAGAGACACAAGCCTTCATTTCAAATTCCATTTGTGTCAAACAGGAGTCTTTACTTTCGCTCTTTCTTCAATAGCCAGTCTAGCTGACAAAGAAGAGAGAGATAAAGATCGTTTTTAGAAGGAGAGAGAGAGACAACTACAAAAGAAATCGAAGATCATTCCAAAATTGCAGAAGAAAAGAAAATGTATGTGTTGTGTTCTGGATGTTGGTGGGCTTGTTATTAAACAAACCTGGGGGGTATTCCAGGTAGCGGGTTTAACAAACTCTGAGATTAACCCTGAACTCTGAGTTGAGTTACTCTAACATGAGAAACTCTGAGAATTCGGTTCCAGAAAAGCTGATATGAATTAGTTAACTCAACTCGAGTACGTCAACTCAGAGTTAAGCGCGGGCATGAGAACTATTGAAAGCCAACATCAATGGAGCTCCGATACTAGGATCCACCATGCCACCCGGCGACAAAAAACGTTGTCCTACGTCACCAAACTTCAGATTCAAGTTTCATTTCGTGTTTATGGTCGAGTACATTTTCCGGAAAAAAGCAACACGGCTGTAGCAGCGTATGCAAGTGGCGTGGGAGACAATTGCTGCCGAGCATACATTTGAATATATAGCCAGTCCCATACATTGAACATTTAACCCAACTGTCCGTTAATGTTACAGGAGAAAAAGTGGTGGCCTCATAAAATAGCAGGTTCAATGTTTTATTAAATATAAAACATACTACGCAGGTAATGCATAGTTTGCTTAGGCTATACGCTTGTGATTGTAGCCTCGACGTCACCTTGGTTTTAATCATATTCGACATGATACTAATTCAATATCAATTGGTGCTTATTTCAAGCAGTTTCCCCAACAGAATGCTTTCATCAAACAAAAGATGATGATGACGAAAAAACATTGACTTCTGCCGTAGAAATGGATGCAGAGAATTATGTGGTAGCTGGTAGTTCTCTCCCCATGTAGCTTACTATTATTTACATCGTATAAAAACGATTTGCACATTCTAATCCTGTTGAACAGAGCATGGATGCTACAGTGAGATGTTCATTATGGCAGGTGTATTTTGCATGTGGAACTGTGAATGTAGCTAATGTAATCTCATGTATTCCTATATAGTTACAAATAAATGAGTTGTACAAACTGTACCTCATGAAGAAAGTGCCAAAAACTGACCAAGAGATGGTGTAGGCCTACTTAGGGTAGACGAATAAAGACTAATCTCGAAAAGATTTACTGGAACTCCAGTTTTGGGAGGATGCATGGTCACAGTGTGATAATAAAATAATTGTAGGAACAATAACCTATAATATTAATTGTGAATTTGCTGGAATTTCTATTTTGACAAGAGATGGTGTGTACTTAGGGCAGAAGAATAAAGGCTGACCTTGTAAGGCTATCAACCTGCCCCCACCTCTCACATGGTAAACTATGGAGTTACTGGATGGATTCTCAACTTGATGGCTCTCACATCTCATTGTGTAACTTACTGTACCATAGTCACGTTGATAAGAAAGGGTCAAGATTGTGGTGTGATTGTAGTTGTTCTTGGGTATTAAAAGGAATTGTGAAGCATTTTTCTGTGGATGATTGATCTCCTGAGACCTCTCTCCTCAGCTCTGGCTTTGTATCTCTGGTTTACATAGGCCCTAGTCATGGTAGAGTAGGCCTAGTTAACTTTCATTGATTCATTCATTTGCATATGATTACATGATCCTATATTATTTCACCTTAATTTGACCATTCTTGCTTGATTTAACCCAAAGATTCAAATAACTGCAATTGGTAGGCTATGGGCATTATTCGGTTAATGTTAATAGGCCTACTGTTCAGTTTCCCATCTTCCTTCAAACGAAGGCTACTCATTGTTAGATTTCTATTTGTAGGCAATGAAGAAGACCAAATCCTACAATTTAAATGATTTTTCTTTATTTCAGTGCCAAAAAGCTTTTGGTCATTCTGTGTGCACGTCCACGGCGTATACACTAGCGATGAAGACCCAAGGGCTGAGAATGTTGCTCAAATAAATTACAGATCGTGACGGGAAACGGTAACGTTACTTAGGTATTCATCAGGGAATTAAAGCACATCAAATCGCAGTCTTAAATTCGTCTCTGGCGTATAACTAAGCGAATTAATTTTGTTCGAGATCGCTCGGCTGAACCAGGAAACGATATCCCATGTCTTCCAACGCTATCAAACTCAGAAAGTGGGAGGGGATAGGTAAAACTCAGAGTTTGGCATGGAACTAACCTGCTCGCGACCAGGTTAGTTTTCACAGCGTAAGTTACCATGGCTACTTACCAAAAGGTTCGTTACCTCTCTTTCTGGAACGGAAACTAGGAGTTTGCCTGTTTTTCAGGGTTTAAACAACTCAGAGTTTTCACAAACCGGCTACCTGGAATACCCCCCTGCTCTATGAGGACAGACTCTCTGTATTAAACAAAGCTGCTCTATGAGGACAGACTCTCTCTTATTAAACAAAGCTGCTCTATGAGGACAGACTCTCTGTTATTAAACAAACCTGCTCTATGAGGACAGACTCCCTGTGTATTAAACAAACCTGCTCTAACAGGACAGACTCTCTGTTATTAAACAAACCTGCTCTATGAGGACAGACTCTCTGTATGAAACAAACCTGCTCTATGAGGACAGACTGTCTGTTATTAAACAAACGTGCTCTAACAGGACAGACTCTCTGTTATTAAACAAACCTGCTCTAACAGGACAGACTCTCTGTTATTAAACAAACACTGCTCTAACAGGACAGACTCTCTGTATTAACACAACCTGCTCTAACAGGACAGACTCTCTGTTATTAAACAAACGTGCTCTAACAGGACAGACATCTCTGTTATTAAACAAACCTGCTCTATGAGGACAGACTCTCTGTTATTAAACAAACCTGCTCTATGAGGACAGACTCTCTGTTATTAAACAAACCTGCTCTAACAGGACAGACTCTCTGTTATTAAACAAACCTGCTCTATGAGGACAGACTCTCTGTTATTAAACAAAGCTGCTCTAACAGGACAGACTCTCTGTTATTAAACAAACCTGCTCTATGAGGACGACCTCTGTTATTAAACAAACCTGCTCTATGAGGACAGACTCTCTGTTATAACAAACTCTCTAACAGGACAGACTATCTTGTTATTAACAAACCTGCTCTATGAGGACAGACATGAAACAGTCCTTTAACACTCCACTCTCTTGGAATGTACTCGATCCTCATCACTTCTTACTCTAACCCAGATCTACCAGGGAGTTCTGCTTCCTGCCCTGTATCTGATTGGTCCCTGCGTACCTGCCCTGGTATCTGATTGGTCCCTGCGTCCCCTGCCCTGTATCTGATTGGTCCCTGCGTACCTGCCCTGTATCTGATGGGTCCCTGCGTACCTGCCCTGTATCTGATTGGTCCCTGGATTCACCATACCTGCGCCAAACAGTTGCATGCCAGCAGAGCGAACACCACGAGTGAGAGGAAGAGGAGGAAGATGAGGCTGATGATGGACTTCATGGAGTTCATCAGAGACACCACCAGGTTACGCAGCGTAGGTGCAAAGGTTTCACCCTAGGCAAACTCGGACAAAACGAACTTAAATGAAAATGACGGGGATGTGGGGTGGCGGGGGGGGGGGGGGCGGGACCGCAGGGGAGGGGCGGAGGTGGGGGGCGGGGGGGGCGGCGGGGGGGGGGGACGGGGAGGGGGGGGGGGGGGGGGGGGGGGGGGGTGGGGGCGGGGGGGGGGGGGGCGGGGTGGGGGGGGGGGGCCGGCGGGGGGGGGGGGGGGGGTGGGGGCGGGGGCTGGGGGGGGGGGGGGGGGCGGTGGGGGGGGTGGGGGGGGGGGGTGGGGTGGGGGGGGGGGCGGGGGCGGGGGGGGGGCGGGGCTGGGGGGGGCGTGGGGGGGGGGGGCGGGAGGGGGGGGGGGGGGGGGTGGGGGGTTCCCCTTCGGGGGGGGCTTAGTAAATGCCAATCACCGCCAGTGGAGGGCGGGCTCAAGACAGGCCAAGTCGGTTGATTCCGCACATTTCCACATTTCCAAAGCTGTTAGTCCGTTTTTTTTTTTTAACAGCAATCGACAGAGCATGTTCGTGAGAGGGCGGTAATATGAAGATTTTCGGTTTCAATTTGGGAAGTTAGAGAGAGATAGAAGCGGTGGTTAAGAGAGAGAGGAGAGAGAGAGAGAGGGAGGGTTTAGGTAGAGAGGGAGACGGGGAGAGAGGAAGGTACTGAGGGAGTAGAGAGAGGAGACGAGCACTGAAGAGGTGGGGGAGGAGAGAGAGGGAGCTGCAGATGGACAGACGGATTGGAAGATCTCGGAGATGGAGAGAGTAGCACGTACCGAGGATGAGAGAAAGAGATGGCGAGAGAGCGAGACGACCCCTTCTGCTCCCCCC
>CAEFZP010001877.1:0-25987 GCA_903064625.1 Mallotus villosus | reverse complement strand
CTGATGTATTTAAAACACTGGTTTGGCTGAAGCTGCTGCAAGCACACCTCACAATCACCCGAGAAGTTGTGCCCTCTCTAGTTTAACATTTGTGGAAATGTTTTGAGCTATATCAAGGTAAAGATAGAAGACATAAAGATGCCATCCTGGATAATCCACCGCTGAGTCCCTATATGCTAGAGGACAAGCACTAAATAGGCCTTTTCTTGAAAACAGCACACAAGACAAAGTCCACAACCTGTTCCCTTCATAAAATCAGAATTTTTATTTATTTATAAAACAATCTGAACAGTACATATGTATTTTACAAACGTTTTCAAAATATACATTTCAAGAAGATAAAATAAAATATGAATATTACAGTGATACTGAAAGTCAACAGATAAGTATCAGAGCGTTTACAGCAAAAATCCTTAAGATTTGTAGGATTTGTAGGAAATGAGTCCCTACTGTAGTTTTGGTTTGGCTTCTTCATCCGTCTGTTCATTCAAAGGATCTTTCTAAAGCATTACACCCACAGTGGAAAGGCAGAGCTGCCGTGAGTTACAACACCTGCAGTTCAATCACATTAAAGTCCTTTTCTCTTACATCAAGTGGAATGAGTGAACCGAACCTCAGTGATTCCTGACGTATCCTTACGCAGTGACATCTAGTCCCTCACAGGTATACATACAAATACAAAACCTTATAAAACACATTTTTAACCAGCTCAACTCAGTTGGGAAGTAATCTCAGGCCAATATACGGTTTAAATCAGCCTATCCTTCATCTGTGGAAATGTTGTCTTCCTCAGCTCACTACCCAACATTTCCCTGCTCCAGGTTAAATAGTGATGCTGTGCTGAACATTAGGCTTATCCATTACCAATTCATACATCACTTATTACTTTGTACAAACGAGCGACCTAGCGACTAGACCGTAGCACAGGTTCGTCCTCTCTCTCCCGTTCAGTCACTCTGCGTATGAACTGCCCTTCAAGATCACGTCTGACAGGGGTGTGTGTGTGAGTGTGAATGAGTGTGTTTTCATTACAACACAGAGTGTGTGTGTGTGTGTGTGTGTCGGCCTTCCCTCATTTCCCAGCCCTGAGATTCTCATCGCTGGTCTCGTTGCCGGGAAACAGATCGGGGTTCTCCGCCAGCGTGGCCCTGATCTTCTTCTTCTCCTTGAAGCGTCCAGAGTGGGACACCTTGACGTGGCGCCCCTTGGTGGCCGTCTTGTCCACGATCCTCTCCAGCCGCGCGTTGAACTGGCTGTCCTCCGCGGTGGCGCCCTCTGCTGGCGCGGTGGCGCCGCCGTGCACCGTGTTGCTGCCGTACTCGGCCGGGATCTCGTACAGGACCTTGGGCTCCGACTTCTTCTTACGCAGGAAGGTGAGCTTCCACCAGCCGGGGGACGGCTCGGCCATGGCCACGACGGAGAGAGGAGGAGGGGTGGAGGGGTGAGGAGGTGGAGGGGTGGAGGTGGTGGAGGGGTGGAGGGGTGAAGGGCTGGAGGGCTGGAGGGATGAGGAGGTGGATGGATGAGGAGATGGAGGGGTGGAGGGCTGGAGGGGTGGAGGACTGGAGGGCTGGAGGGCTGGAGGGGTGAGGAGGTTGAGGGGTGGAGGGCTGGAGGGGTGGAGGGCTGGAGGGCTGGAGGGCTGGAGGGCTGGAGGGATGAGGAGAGGTGAGAGGTCACCTGGTATGAGAGTGTAAAAACAGGAGGAGATGATGCGTTGATTAAATGCATCGTCGAAATGGTACGATGGGAAATATATAATTAAATACAATGACATGTATCGAACACAATCATTGTATTTAACCACACACACACACACACACACACACACACACACACACACACACACACACACACACACACACACACACACACCACACACACACACACACACACACACACACACACACACACACACACCACACACACACACACACACACACACACACAGACACACACACACACCCTTCCCATAAAACAGTGACACCAGAGTCCCAGCCATGACCATCTCTGATGGACATCCTATATCCATGTATGAGTCTGAAGGCACGGGAGACCGTCTGAATATTTCATAGGAACTCGATCTGCGCCATATGGTGTGGGCACGGAGGGCCCTGGAGGTGCTTGGGTTACCCTGGGTTACCCTGCTGCCGGCCAGGCTAAACACCCAGGCTGCTAAACCCTCACACTCAGGTTTCAGCCCAGGGTGAGCCGGCCAAGCCCTCACACAACACACACAGCACCTGAAGCACTCGACCTGCAGCCCTCACACACACACAGCACCTGAAGCACTCGACCTGCCCGCTGAGCCCTCACACACACACACAGCACCTGAAGCACTCGACCTGCAGCCCTAACGCACACACAGCACCTGAAGCACTCGACCTGCAGCCTTCCTGAACTGAACCCCCGACTGAACTGGAGCCCCAGCACCAGCAAAACGTATTCTCGACAAACGGTGGAAAAGTACACGTGTTTTCGAACCGTGATTCGTGACATTCTTGTTGTGTGCAAAGATTGAGAGCTGGCGACAGTTGGTTGATCCGTTTGTGGTGGCTTCTGTTCACCTGGCTGGCGTTCAGACAGCATGCTGTCTACTTCACTCTGAAGGGCGTTCATTTTCTTTCGACGGGGGAGGTTCTAGACCTTTTGAACTGCTGGGGGGCAAACTGGGACCAGTGGTACTGTTAAAGGGGCCAGTTACATTAAACAGTACTGTTGTGATATCATTTTCCTCACTGCCTGGCGGGCATTAACAGGCAAAAGACCATGTTTATAATGATTCAGACTCTACATTTCGAGGGGCCCCAAGGGGGTCCAAGCTTGTTGTCACAGGGACACTGCCCCCCCCCCTCCCCTGAATGGTTGCTAGGTTTCACCAGCCAGATCTCTTTCAGCTGCAGCCTGACCTCAGTGACAGACGTGACAGGGAGGACAGGTAATGGGTCACCTGGGGTGCCCTGACCAGGACGCAACGCTCCAGAACGTTCTGACCCTCCGACTGGTGTCCCCGTAAGTCTCCCTGCCACTCCAAGCTCACGTGATGCTAACAATTAGCAGATTAAATGTTTTGATATCCGGAGTTGGAGAGACAACAGGGGGGGCATCAGCTCTATAAGGGAACAGCTGGACAGCCCTGTTCTAAAGCAGGACAAAGGACGTGCTCCTATTCGTGAGTTAGGGGCTCTGTGTTGTGTTGACCAATTACTCATCGGAGAGATTTGTGTTATTTGTACGTCCCCTCGCACAAGGAAAACAGGTTTGCCGCATTGTCTGCTTTCAAAGAAAACCACGAACCTTGTAGTCCACCCGACCTCTCCGCGTGAATGGAATGAGCGTACATACATGCACAAACAATCACCGAGGTATGAACCCAACACAAACACACGTCTCTGATGCACAAGCTACCCCACACGTGACACATACATGATGTAAGATCACAGGGACATACATACCCACATACATGTACACACACACATGCACACACACACACACACACATGTACACAAACACACGCACGCACGCACACACACACTGCTCTCTGATAAGGGCTTTGTGCCTGTCTCTGGAGTAGGAGGGAGTGGGCAGTTTCCAACTGGTTGCCTGGCAACGCCGAGGACAATTTCCATAGAATATGCTAATGATCTTTCAGGCCTGTCTTTCTGGTGACTTTTGACCAGATAGCAGAAGGCTTTTATTAGTAACCAAACAAGAACCAGGACAGATTTTTTTTCTCTCATTCATCCATGACAGGTGATTGAGTTGTTTTCTAGTGCTTCCTGCATTCTCTTGGCTGAAACCAGCCTGCCCCCTCAATATATACGTGGAAATGAATACAATAACTGTCATTGTATTCATTTCCACGTATATATTGTAAATATATATATACAAATAAATATGTGTATATTACATATAATCTTATTTGTCAATAACCAATAAGATTACATGTAATATACACATATGTATTTGTACTTTCTCTTGCTAATGCGCACTGCATGTTTGAGTGACATATAGCATTGATCACCATCTCTTACCCTGCCCTGCCCTGCCCTGCCCTGTTCAGCTACAGTAGAACTCTGTTCAGCTACAGTAGAACTCTGTTCAGTTACAGTAGAACTCTGTTCAGTTACAGTAGAACTCTATTCAGCTACAGTAGAACTCTGTTCAGTTACAGTAGAACTCTGTTCAGCTACAGTAGAACTCTGTTCAGTTACAGTAGAACTCTATTCAGCTACAGTAGAACTCTATTCAGCTACAGTAGAACTCTGTTCAGCTACAGTAGAACTCTGTTCAGTTACAGTAGAACTCTATTCAGCTACAGTAGAACTCTGTTCAGTTACAGTAGAACTCTGTTGAGCTACAGTAGAACTCTGTTCAGTTACAGTAGAACTCTGTTGAGCTACAGTAGAACTCTGTTCAGTTACAGTAGAATCTATTCAGCTACAGTAGAACTCTGGTTCAGGAGCACAAACTTGCTGCCGTGTCAAGAGACTGGCCAATCAAAACGGCACCGTCATAAACCTCTCTCCCTCAGCTGAATCACCAGTTCTCCTGCCATGAAACAGGGAGGTTTTCCTGTCATCCTCAGGCTACTTGTCAGGCCAGCCACGGACTGACTCTTCAAAGCTCAAGTCTTTTATTGTCAGATGCACAAACTGGTCACACTAGACAATGTGGTCGCTCACCTGAAACCGCTCATAGCCCTGTTACCAGGAACCAGATATGTTCCGTATTGGCTACATATGGGACATTTCCCATCCTTCAAATAGGACGAGAAATGGACCCTGAAAAGGACAATGTTGAACTGACTGGTGGACTTGCAGCCTGTTCCAAGGTGTGGTCATTAGTTCCTCAGTGGTCGTCATGTCTTTCTACATCCAGACAGTAAGAGTGTGGAGATGCTGTCATAATAACTCATGTCTGTACTGTTGTGTCAGTGAGCTACAGAGATCTGTGCACTCTGACCTACTAAAGAGGTATTCAGAGAGGTTCAGTGTGTAGGTGTGTAGGTGTGTGTGTGTGTGTGTGCCAACAGGGCTGTGTTTGTTCTGTGTAAAAGATCAAATAGTTGTGTGTCCAAAGGTACTTATTTCTGACTGGTACGCAAGGCCAAGTACAAGAGTCTGCTTTCACAAGCCCTTCCATTTCACTGCTGCTGTGGATCCATCATCTCTAACATGTCCAAATAAAGACTCCATGTGTGTATCATGGACATGATGTGTGTATTATGTTTGTGTGTGTGTGTGTGTGTGTAACATCCTCACCTTTATACAGGTGTAGAGCTGGGCAATTTCTTTCTCCCCCAACGTTTTTAAGGCAAGCGAGAATCCTTGCTCTGGGAATCCATGCACAGGTTTCCCGAGCGGTCAGATAACAGGCATGTCCACGGCCGACTGACACGGTCCTTCACAGCTGGGAGATCCTGACTGTCCTCTCTGGTCCCTCTCTGTGGTCTCTGCTCTCTCTGTCAGACTGGCAGGTACAGCAGCACAGGTGCTGGCTTTGTCCCCTCCTCCCTCCCTCCCTCTCTCTCTCTCTCTCTCTCTCTCTCCTCTCTCTCTCTCGCTCTCATCCCGCTCATCTCTCTCTCTCTCTCTCTCTCTCCCTCTCTCTCATCTCTCATCTCTCTCTCTCTCTCTCTCTCTCTCCTCTTATCTCTCTCCCTTTCCCTTCCACTATCACACATACACATTCAATGTACACACACACACACACACACACCACACACACACACACCACTGAACAATGCAGGCTCCACCTGTAGGTAAACAAAACCAGGGTGACACAGTGTAGCTCAGCTCCACTCTACTACAGGTCTGTGGTTCATCTTAACACACACACACGCACACATACACACACACACTCACACACACTCGACTGCTGTGGTCTGAAGTCTGCTGTGGTCAGAGCAGAGCTAGGAGTGGCCTCGAGTTTCACTTCAGATGTGGCTTGTCATATTTGGCTAATATTGATATTCATCTTTTCAGCAGACATTCCTGTTCCTCCCTTGGCAACTAGGGCAAGAGTTAATGTCTAACTGAGTTTCTTACCTCTTACCCAACCCCAGCCCTGCAGACATTGTTAAGAAGTCAGTTTCTGTGGTTCAGGTGTGTGTGGTCATCAGAGCTAGACTTCCTGTTGACGATGTCAACTTACGCGCACACAACCATGGGTGCACACACACACACACATGCACACACATGCCATCAAATCATGTTAAACAGTTATGGTGTTAGTGCCCCAGCAAGTCAGAGGTAACACAAACACTAACTCAAACATCCCCTGGTGAACTGTCAAACAAGCAGCGATATCGTTTGTTGTGAGGCATAATGTCGCTATGAGGCATAATGTCGCTATGCCGAACGATCTCCCAGCCTCGCCCCGTCCTCATAAAAGGATAGCGTTGCCAGGCTACACAGTTTGAATGCAGGATGTTTTCAGGGTTTGTCCAGTCCACAAGGCCCATGGTGGGAGGGTAGCTCCACCATAAAGGCTCGTGTTTGAAACCCTCTGCCTTGGCCGAGGAACCCGCCCAACAGGAACACGATGGTTATCTGTGTTGATCTACGGCCGGTCAGACACGACAACAGGACAGATTAAAGATGGAGGACACTGAGTCCCCACTGTACGAGGATTACTTCATGCAAATCTGCAAACAATCCCCCTCTCATATCTCCGGGGCGAGTCTCGGGGGGGGGCCGAGCCAAACACGCTCCATGAAGAGCAGCGGTCAGGCAAGGTCTAAACCGGCACGGGGTTGGAACATTAACCACCGCGGGGTCGCATGTGACCACGCGTGTGACCAAGAGCGGCGCCGGGAGTCACCTGCTTGTTTTGACATCATCCAGGAAGGGAGGGAGGGAATCGGTGACCAGTTTGGAGCTGGAGCTCGGGGGTGTGAACGTCTGTCCCTCCCTCGCCCGCAATGCTCCTGCTCTGTACCTTCAGCTCATACAGGCGGCTGGGTGTGTTCGTTGGGTGGGTTGGAGACGTCTGGATGATCGTTGTACTTCGGAAAAGCTTGACTTTGCTGTATCGTTTCATGGGTTGCATCGCCCACGCTCCCCTCCCCCTCTCCCCCCCCTCCTTGTCTCTGGATGGGCAGCGACAAGGTGTGTGAAGGAGGACATGAGTGTTTTATTGGAGAATGGGAGAAACAGGAACGACAAACAGAGATGAAAGAGGCCCGCGGTTCAACACCCAACAACGCTATCTCCTACCACCAACACTGCCCTGCACCTTCCCACACACACACACACACACACACACACACACATGCTCACACTCACGTTAAGGGAAGGGGGGCGGTGGGCGACGGGGAGAGGTCGCACGAGGATGTGTGACAGTGGGGGGAATGAGTGGCTCTGTGGTGGTGGGACACTGGTGGCAGCCGGGGCTGTGTGACTGACTGGAGCCTTGTCCCCCACCTGCCTACGTTTCCCAGAATCCCCTGCCCTGGAACAGGAAGCCAGACCTCTGTAAGGCAAAGGTGGTGTAATAAGCTACTGTCATCAAGGATGTCTACCTGTATTATTGTTATTATTAACTTTATTTAACCTCGTTATTTTACCCTCGTTCAGTTTGAATGTGGGGAACAGAAATGATATCACAGTTCTGAAAGCGGAGGGAGGAATTCACAACTCTGTTGGATAAGACAACAGCGGTACAAAGGAAAAACCTACAAAGATAGCCTTGTACATCGTAGTAAACCGATGACATCTCTCTTCAGGAAGACAAGGAAGACCAGGCCATTCTTTTGAACAACGTTCGGTGATGTGTTGAAGGTTCGCAATTAGATATCAATCTAAAATCATCGTTTATAGTCTGCTTTTGGGTCGTCCTCTCGGGTCTGTGGCGAGCGTCAATCGATTTGATCGTGTTTGGAACGCTTTGGACGGCATGCTTGTCCACGCGTCGGGCTGGCCAGGTCGCCTTCACAAAGACCATTGTTTGTGAACGTGCAAGTCACTCACTCAAATGTATATTCAAAGCAGGTGCCCGCCACGAAACTGTCTCGACACAGATAGCCAAATCACCCCGGTTCAATCACACAAAGGATTGGCAGATAGTCTACGGCTTTTGTGACGGCTTTCCCTCAGGTCGATACTCGCCGTGGATGACCTGCAATCACTGCTTTCAACAGGGCCCTTCGCTAGTCTTTCTGCCGGGCTCTGATACGCCTGGGTCAGTGAGACAGTCCTGCAGTGTTTGGACATGACGCTGGTGGAGGTGCCGGATTTACCCAGCAGAGGGCGACGTTGTGTTCCAACACCAAGCACACAGCCCACTGGCCCACAGCCATGCCCACTGCCAGCCATGCCCTGTGCCAGCCATGCCCAGTGCCAGCCATGCCCAGTGCCAGCCATGCCCAGTGCCAGCCATACCCTGTGGCACCTCTGTCCGTCTGTGTCTGCTGGTGCGGACGCTGGTGCCAACCTGTGAAGTGATTATGTCAGTCAAACCTCCTCTCTCCTCTCTTCTTCTTTTCACCTGTCCCTTTCCCTTTGGTTTCCTTTGTCTCTCTCTCGTCCTCCCTCTCTTTTCCTCCCGCTCCACGTTTCTCTTTGTCTCTTTTTTCTCTTCTTGTCTTTTTTCTGTCTCTTTTGTCTCCCCTCTACTCTCTCTCTCTCTCTCTCTCCTCTCTCTCTCTCTCTCTCTCTCTCGCTCGCTCCCTCCCTCCCTCCCTCCCTCCCTCCCTCCCTCCCTCCCCATCCCTCCCTCTCCCCTCCCTCTCTCTCTCTCTCCTCTCTCTCTCTCTCTCTCTCCTCTCTCTCTCTCTCTCTCTCTCCCTCCCTCTCTCTCTCCATCTCTCTCTGCTGCCAGCTAGACCTGTAGACGCTGGTCTTTCCTGCCATCTGGAGCAGACAGCATGGTGCCGCCCCCCCCTCACCCCCTACCCCTCACCCCCCAGGTGTCTCTCTGTCCTGGGCTCAGCCCTGGCCCTCAGCCCCCTGGAGGAGGGCCACGATCCAAGTCCTGGAGGGCTGCAGTCTCCACTGGCTTTCTTTGATACACACACACACAGATACAGACACACACAGATACACACACACAGACACACACAGACACTGTGTTTGACTCCAGAGCTGGTTAGAGAGAATCAGTGGGGAGAGTGCCATCGTGTGGTGACGCTGCATTATTGCAAGCTGGCAGACTTGATGGCTGGTTTGTTCATCACTGCAGAGGTCTCAACTCGGGCTGCGTGCAAACCAGACAGCAGGTGGCAGTAGTGTGCAGCGTCCACAGCCAGCTTGACGAGGAGTCCGGTTGGGGTGCTGAATCACACACACACTGTATGTGTTTAACGTCTTTGGGGGGACAAGCAGGTCCAGGTGAGGTCGTTTCAAAATGGAGGAAGTTACACTTAGACAGGAAGTACGGAGCCACAGGAAGTACGGAGCCACAGGAAGTACAGAGCCAGAGGAAGTACGGAGCCACAGGATAACAGGAAGGGAGGGAGAGAGGGAGAGAGAGGGAGAAAGGGAGATAGAGAGGGGGGGGGGAATGGGGGGGAGTAGTGGGGGTGTGTTTGTTGTGTTGACAGTGTTGTTCCTCCCTCCCTCGTTTAAGAGGAAGAGACTCTGGTTACAGCGAAGCACAACAGTCCCCTTAAACACAGAGTACCCTCTCTCTCTCTCTCTCTCTCTCTCCCTCTCCTCCCTCTCTCTCTCTCTCTCTCTCTCTGTCTCTACTCTGTGTCTCTGTCTCTCTCTCACGCTCTCACTCTCTGTCTCTCTGTCTTTAACTCTCTCTCTCAAATGCTATGTCTCTCCCCCTCCATCTCTGTGTCACCCTAAGTCTCATGTCTCTGATTTAATTTCACACCAGAGAGGACTTGATTCATGGCAGTGGGGACCCCCAGCCACGACGAGCTCTCCACCTCTCTCTCTCTCTCTCTCTCTCTCCCTCTCTCTCCCTCTCTCCTCTCTCTCCACCTCTCTCTCTCCTCCTCTCTCTCCACCCGTCCTCTTCTACCCATCCCTTGCTCCTTCCCTCCACCACATCACTCCATCCACTCGTTATCGAGGGCGGTGGAGGAGGGACAGTGAGTGATGGGAGCGATCCATCAGAACACACACACACACACACAAACACACACACACTCACTCACACATACACACAGTCTCACTCCCCCCCCTCCCTCCCTCCCTCCCACCTCTCCCTTAGGCAGCATGGTGGACACAGATAAGGTTCCTGTTCATTAATGAGTGCTTCCTCTCCATTCAGGGCCTGCACGCTCCTCCGTCGCGCTCCACGGAGGGAGAGCATCCTGCCTGCGAGGCCTGCTGCTGGGGCCCTCGCTCAGGGAGCAGAGACAGGCTGCCGGGGCCCCTCGCTCAGGGAGCAGAGACAGGCTGCCGGGGCCCCTCGCTCAGGGAGCAGAGACAGGCTGCTGGGGGCCCTCGCTCAGGGAGCAGAGACATGCTGCCGGGGCCCTCGCTCAGGGAGCAGAGACAGGCTGCCGGGGCCGCTTGCTCAGGGAGCAGAGACAGGCTGCCGGGGCCCCTCGCTCAGGGAGCAGAGACAGGCTGCCGGGGCCCCTCGCTCGGGAGCAGAGACAGGCTGCCGGGGCCGCTCGCTCAGGGAGCAGAGACAGGCTGCTGGGGGCCCTCGCTCAGGGAGCAGAGACAGGCTGCTGGGGGCCCCTCGCTCAGGGAGCAGAGACAGGCTGCTGGGGCCCTCGCTCAGGGAGCAGAGACAGGCTGCTGGGGGCCCCTCGCTCAGGGAGCAGAGACAGGCTGCTGGGGCCCCTCGCTCAGGGAGCAGAGACAGGCTGCTGGGGCCCTCGCTCAGGGAGCAGAGACAGGCTGCTGGGGGCCCCTCGCTCAGGGAGCAGAGACAGGCTGCTGGGGCCCTCGCTCAGGGAGCAGAGACAGGCTGCTGGGGGCCCTCGCTCAGGGAGCAGAGACAGGCTGCTGGGGGCCCTCGCTCAGGGAGCAGAGACAGGTTAGAGTTCACTGGAAATCTGTAGAAGAGATATACACCTGTAGAAAATAACGATTTGACACAGACTGGAATCTAGCCACCGAAGCAAGCCGTCATGGTTCTTAGTTCTGAGGTAAAGGGAGGCTTGTCAGCGTCCAAGCCGTCATGGTTACGCTCTGAGTTCTGAGGTAAAGGGAGGCTTGTCAGCGTCCAAGCCGTCATGGTTACGCTCCGAGTTCTGAGGTAAAGGGAGGCTTGTCAGCGTCCAATCCCGAGCGTGGATGAAACCGGTCGCCAGGCGGAACGCTGTCAGCACTCCCGGGTCACGTCAACATTCTGTCTGGGTTTGACCCTGACAGCTGACGGATCAGTCCAATCACCGTGACAACCCTCGGACTCATCACCCTGACAACCCTCGAACTCAGACACACAAATAAACAAAGACTCACACAGACATGTTTTTCCTCAGTCAACACAGAGGAGGTACATTTTCAATCAAATACTCCTTTTGCTGGACAACTCCGCCCTTCTCCCCCTCCCCTCAGTCCCTCCCCACCTCCACCCCCTCCACTTCTCCTCCTCCCTTCCTCCTACATTTCCCTCTACCTGTCTTCCACACCTTTCAGCGCCCCTCCACGCCTCCCTCCTTCACTCCCTCCACTCCCTCCACCCCCTCCTCCACCTCTCCTCCTCCCCTCCACCCCCTCCCCTCCTCCACCTCTCCTCCCCCCTCCACCCCCTCCCTCCTCCATCTCTCCTCCTCCCTCCACCCCCTCCCTCCTCCACCTCTCCTCCTCCCTTCACGCCCTCCATCCGGCGGCTCCATATTTCTCCATTACTGCAGTTTTTAAACACCTCTTGTACTCCTATTAAAGAAAGTTCTGCACTATTTACCACGTGCGGCCATCAGTCACTGTCTGCGCTCTGCCCCGGCCCCCAGCGCAGAGACAGCGTCGGGCCGATCCATTTGTCACCACGGCGACGCGGCCCGCGGGGCTATGGTTGGCTGTGTCCGAGGAGGACGGTCTGTCTCCGGCGGCGCCGGGATGAAGGAAGGCGCTATGCAAATTGCCGGCTAATCTCTGTCGGAACACAAGCGTGCAGCGAGCCAGGCCTCCATTACTCCTCCTTAGCCTTCCTGATTATGATTAAACTGATGGCTGCCGTCGGACTTAACCCTTCAGTTTGTCCACTTTCTCTCTTTCTTTCTCTCTTTCTATCCTTCTCCCTCTCTCTCTCTCTCTTTCTCTCTTTCTATCCTTCTCCCTCTCTCTCTCTCTCTCTCTCCTCCCTCTCTCTCTCTCTCTCTCTCGCTCCCTCTCTCTCTCTCTCTCTCTCTCTCTCTCTCTCCTCCCTCCCTCTCTCCATCTCTCTCTCTCTCTTCCTCTCTTTTGCTCTCTCCTCTCCCCTGTTACTTTAGGTGAGGTTGAGGCCTGTTAGGAGTTTGTGGTCAGTCTCATTCACCAGGAAGTGACACAGCATTTCATGCAGCAAGAACACGTCAGAGTCTAGGCCTGCATTCAAGATTTGACCAGAAAAGTAGCTGACAACTACCAGTAGTTATTTTGGAAGCAAAATGCATGGATAAAGTTCTGCTGTCTGGTCCTGTAAAGCAGTGGTTCTCAGAATGGGGTCCGCAAACCATAACCAGGGGGTCCGCGAAATAATTTGCCATAAATTATAAAATTGTACAATTGTTGTGTATCATTAAAAAGTACAAAATATATAATAATCTACAGATGGGGAACATTTGCACCAATAAAACAAGCATATTGTGTCAATTTAATAGCACAAAGGCTATGCTGAATGGATGTTACGATTATGGGGGGGGTCCTTGGAAAATGTTCTCCCCTGTAAGGAGTCTCTGGCCCCAAAAAGTTGGAGAACCCCTGCTGTGAAGCAGCATACTCTGGGTATATGTGTGTGTGTGTGTGTGTGTGTGTGTGTGTGTGTGTGATCTGAGAGATCCACATTCAGTAATGTGCTGTGATTTTCTCTCAAACTGACTTCATCTGATGATGAAATCTTTCTGCTTTGGTGAGTGAGTACAGTCTGTTGCACAAACATCTAATTTGCATGGCCACACCCCTTTCTCTGGCAGTACACAACACACACACCCTCGTATCAGGTCCTCTAAATGCAGTCAGCTAAGCAATAGATTTATATTCCTTCCAAGCACACACATGTTAGCAAATGGACACACACACACATGCAAGCACCATGTTTTTCCCATATAAATGTTTAGCACCATCAGAGACATGTTTTTCCCATATAAATGTTTACGTATTTAAGCTCCTTCCAAACAAACAAACACACACACATGCTCTCTCTCTCTCTCTCTCTCTCTCTCTCTCTATCACACACACACACATACAAGCACAGGCACGCACGCACACGCTCGATGCATTAGAGCCACTCACTCATGTAAATCATGTCCAGACCCATTCGCCAGCTTCTCTTTGTAGCGTTATGTAAATGAGAACTTAATAAAGGCATGATAATGAATTCATTACATGCTATCTGACACTATTTCCATAATAATACAGTTTGGGCGGATTTTAGAGAGGGACAGAGACATGATTTTCTGAGCTATATATGCAGACATACCGTCTGAAAGGGCCCTTAAAACCCCAAAAAGAAAGCATATAATGGAAACGTTAAATATATTAATATTTATGTGAAAATAAGAATTACATCGGATTTAAATCGTTGCATGAGGTAATTAACTAGGAAATAACATAATGCACCCTTTCGTGTGACAACATCTTAAAAAATGGTGATTTTGAAAATATGCAATTATCCTACCAGTGACGAGATTACATCAAGAGAGAGATAAATATGAGGAATGACAGAGGAATACTATCGCGTATATTCCCCACCCCGTAGCGTTTAATAACACCGTTACCGAGTGACAGACGGGTTAACGCGCCATCTGAGTTATATGCAGTGTAAGTGGCGGGGATCTATCGGCGCTATGAACACACAGCATCAGTCAAGCAGACTGACGATATTAAAACCCTTGCGTCAGAAGCTCTTAAAACAATATCATACTCGTTCATATCCAAAAGACAGATTAGATCTGTCGTTGCCGATCAAGCGCGATGTAGATCCACAATCTAGAGACGTGATTCAGTGTTTCACAGCGCTGCCCTCTCAAGATGACTGGATATTAATGGTTCACCGTAGCTAGTCGGTAAATTCCCAGGGTTTGTGGGTGTGCTGCCTGTAGGTGTGGATACCTATTGATACGATTGTAATGATGACAGAATTCATAATCATAACTCAGGTTTGGTGTTTTATGGTTCAAGTGATTGGGGCTTATTATATTAAATGTATTTACTTCATCAAACATTTGCTTTAACATACATAGGCCTACATCATCTCAACAATGACCCCCCAAAAAAGCTTTTATAAAAATTTTTACAAAAAAAAATCTATAACCCTATACCTAAACCCATACCTTTCAAACCCTAGAATGCTGGGAAAAAAACCTGTGACAGAGGCGTTTGATTGGCCGCTCCGACCCTCCGAGCCCAGCTCCGGGTTGTGATTGGCTGCTTGTGAACTCCCCCGTGCTGTGTCGGTCCAGTGAGAGCCAGGCCCGAGCAGCTGTATTGGTGAAGGCTAATTAAAACACAAGCTGTCTGAGGACAGACTGACAGCAGACCAGTTCTTCCTCTGTGTCTCACACACACACACACACACACACACACACACACACAAACACACACCAAACACACACGCAACACACACACTCACGCACACACACACATTATCTCACGTATGTCCACACATATGCACACAGACACACACACATGTAGACATACACACACACATGTACACACTTACACTAACACACAGACACACACACACTCACACATGCCCACCCGCACACATGCACGCAGACACACACATACACTTCTACCAACACAGACACATCCCACCCGCACACATCACGCAGACACACACTCACGTCTGCCCACGCACTTCGAGGCACACACACACACACATGTACGCCCACACACACACACATATGTACGCCCACACACACACACCACAGACATGTACGCCCACACACACACACACACACACATGTACGCCCACACACACACACACACATATGTACGCCACACACACACACACACACACAGACATGTACGCCCACACACATGTCCTGTGTAATGTCATTGGTTTGGCCCGCTCCCTGTTGCCAGGAAATGCCACGCTGGTGCTTGTAGTCACAGCAGCAGTGATACATGGACGTGCCATACACCTGGGCCTTGTGTTTAACGTCACCCTCTGGCCTGCCTCACGTCGTGTGTGTGTACTGGCATGTGTGTGTTTGTGTGTGTGTGTGCGAGTGTGGGCATGTGATTGGATGTGTGTACATGTATGGATGTGTGTGCGGGCCTGTGTGTTGGTGTGTGTGGGATGGTGTGGTGTGTGTGTGCATGTGTGTGCACGTGCGTCACATGGCATCCATCACACCTGGGCTGTTGATTACTGACAGGAAGTGCCTGTGGCTTCCTCCTCACTGATTGGACGTCTCCCTGGAGGGCCCACAATGCACTGCGGCTGTACAGAAACCTTTGACCTTTCCTTCCCGCTCTGGTACGGTCTTTTTGTTCAATTCCAGGAAAACACTTGTGATCCAGGGCTTGAAATAAACACTAGTTAGATACATTATGAGGCCTTAGTCAGTCTTATTGACACATATTCATCTTAAATCAACATCTTCTACGGGGCCTGTGGAACTCACTAGAACCCTCAGGTGTTTTGAGAGAGGACCAGGAGAGATCATCCCTAGACATGGTGCTTTGCTGTCTCCGAACAGTAGACATACTGTACGCAAGAGCCCAACTGCAACCTAGAACGGACACGTCAGCCTCAAACTAGGACGAGGACTGGACGAGAGCGAGGGCGAGCGAGAGGCGGAGACTGGTGTGAGGGCGTGATGGGCCTGAGCGAGAGAGCGAGGCCGAGAAAAAGAGGGAGAGAGTCGTCCAATCACATTTGATTAAACGTAGAGGAGGTGGAGTCAGAGGGAGGAGAGAGAGAGAGAAATCGAGAGAGAGGGACTGACAGAGAGAGATTCATAGAGGAAGAAGGAAAGAAGGAAAGATTATTTATGTTTTTATTATGGAAAAAAGAGAGGCACAGAGTGTGTGTGTGAGAGAGGGAGAGCGGGCGGGCGAGAGAGAGTGTGTGTGTGTGTGTGTGTGTGTGTAAGAGAGTAAGAGAGAGTGTGAGAGAGAGAAAGAGAGATAGACCAGCAGTGGACTAGAGAATGTGTCACTTTGACTGGCACGTTCACCTTTGACCTTGGAGTTACTGAGGGTGTGGGAAAAAGTCATAACTCAGAATATGACAGGCTGGTTGGCTCGAAGCCTGGAGCTCCCTTCAGGAAGCACCAGGGCCCAAACAGAAGGTGTCAAACTGACACTGTTGTGCTCATAAGAGAGCTCTCTCTCTCTGAACACCCAATCAAACCCTCAACCAAGAGGCTGAGCTGTGATACGGCAGCGGACGCACCAACACTCCCTGGTTCTGGGGGTACAGGATAAGGTGTTGTCCTGACATTGTCATCCTGCAGGATTGCAGCTGACATGTAGTCATGCCGAATACTTACAAGAGTAAACAATCACAGTTATTAGTCGCACGCTATGGAGAGAGAGAGAGAGATAGATGAGAGAGAGACAGAGAGGCAAGAGGCAAAGGGGCGAAAACAAACAGAGGACAAAGATAGACAAAAGAGACAGCGAGCAAGAGTAAACGATGAACAAGAGCAAAGTGAGACAGAGACAAGAGAGAGGGCAAAGACGACATCGAGCCAAGCACCGGCGCACAGAGACGCGCCCGGCGCCAGAGCCCGCGCCACTAGCCCGACGAAACGCCGCCCGAGCGCCCTATCGCTGACGCCACAGCAACTGCCCGAGAACTACTCGTCTCTACCTCGCCGCTCCCTATCCTCTCCCTCTCCCTCCCTCTCCCTCTCCCTCCATCCCTTCTCCCTCTCCCTCTCCTCTCCCCCATGCTCTCCCTCATGTGGCCAGGGCACGCAGCGTGTCCCGTGTCTTTCTCTCCATGCCCGCGGGTAATTCTGTCCACAACCGCAGGGGTCACCAGCCTACCCCCGGCACAGACCACCCCGGGGGCAAAGGTCAGGTTTCCCAGCCTGACGTAGTCATGGAGATGGCATCTGGAGAGAGGAGGCCCTGTTCTAGCCATCGAATTGAAATTCCATCGTTCCCCCTCTCTTCCCACCCTCCCCTCTCCCTCTCCTCTCCCCTCTCTCCCTTCATCCTTCTGCCCTCCCCCACACTCCCTCTCTTTCTCCTCTCTCTCTTATCTCCTTCGAATCAACTCAGAGCCAGCGTCTGCGCAAAGCATCTTTCCTTTGTCCCCGTGCCGTCGCCGTGATGTTTTGAGCGGCGCAGCAGTGAAAGCCCAGGGGAGCGCTCGTTGTTTCAGCGCTCCTGGATCACGTCCCCCCCGTGCAGAGGAACACGGGGACACTCTCTCATCCCCAGGCATCCTCAGTAGAGGCCAGAGACAGAGCTTCTCATCCAGGCATCCTCAGTAGAGGCCAGAGAAGCGCCTCTCATCCCCAGGCATCCTCAATAGAGGCCAGAGACAGCGTCTCTCATCCCCAGACATAGTCAGTAGAGGCCAGAGACAGCGCCTCTCATCCCCAGCATCCTCAGTAGAGGCCAGAGACAGAGCTTCTCATCCAGACATCGTCAGTAGAGGCCAGAGACAGCGCCTCTCATCCCCAGGCATCCTCAATAGAGGCCAGAGACAGAGCCTCTATCCCAGACATCGTCAGTAGAGGCCAGAGACAGCGCCTCTCATCCCAGGGCATCTCAGTAGAGGCCAGAGACAGAGCTTCTCATCCCAGACATCGTCAGTAGAGGCCAGAGACAGCGCCTCTCATCCCAGACATCAGTCAGTAGAGGCCAGAGACAGCACCTCTCATCCCAGACATCGTCAGTAGAGGCCAGAGACAGCGCAGCTCAGCTGGCGAAGGGGTTGAAGGTTGCTGTGGTGGACACAGTCCTGCACAGCAGTTTTTCTACGGGGACACTGTGTGAGAAGTGTGTTTGTGTATGTGTGTGCATGTGTGTGTGTGTGTGTCTGTGTCCACGTTGTTATTACTGCAAATGGAAAAATGACAGCTAATTAACCGAGCAGGTGATAATGGTTTAAACTGAGAGGACTAATGAATGAATGTAGGAAACGGAATGAATACATGAATAGAAAACTGTCCTCGTTAGTGCAGCATAACGACGTCATATTTCTGCTCGCAGTACAGCAGTAGTTCTCATTGTGAAGATGAGTAGATTTACTTCAGTCAGACCGAGAATTAAGTATCTGGTTTAACGAATGATTTAATCTGTTGTTTTTAATTGTATCCAGATTCGGAACGGGCAGTTCCGAGGGGTAATGAAGGTTTCATGTGATTCAGTTTCTCCGGTCGACCTGGGATCTGGATAGGATCTCGGCGCACGCGATGCAATATGCGACACTGACACGACACTGGACAACTTAACCTGATCAACTCTCGTCGTACAGATTTCCTGATGTAGTCAGTGTCTTGACCCGCCCACCCCTTACACCCCCACCCCCACCCCCCTCCTCAGACACCATCAACAGAGAGTCCCTGTGCGCCTGTCTCGGAGAGAAGGGGAGCAATTACCAGCGCTGGGGGGACGATGACATTACGGCAGGGGTGAGGGGTCAGAAGACAGGGAGGGGAGGGGGATGGAGGGGGGAGGGGGGATGAGTAGGGGGGAGAGGGGGGAGGGGGGAGGGGGAGGGGGGGGAGGGGGGAGAGGGGGGAGGGGGGAGGGGGGAGGGGGAGGGGGGAGGGGTGCCAGTGACACTACTGACGGGGAGCAGTCTGGCTGGGGTGGGCCTGTGTTCAGATCCAGGGACTGGAGGATGACTGGAGGAGGATGGAGGATGACTGGGAGGAGAACTGGAGGAGGACTGGAGGAGGACTGGAGGAGGACTGGAGGATGACTGGAGGAGGACTGGAGGAGACTGGAGGAGGACTGGGGAGGAATGGAGGATGACTGGAGGAGGACTGGAGGAGGACTGGAGGATGACTGGAGGAGGACTGGAGGATTGACTGGAGGAGGACTGGAGGATGACTGGACGGATGACTGGAGGAGAACTGGAGGAGGATGGACTGGAGGAGGACTGGAGGAGGACTGGAGGGATGATGGAGGGAGGACTGGAGGAGACCTGGAGGATGACTGGAGGAGGACTGGAGGATGACTGGAGGAGGACTGGAGGATGACTGGAGGAGGAGCTGGAGGATGACTGGGAGGATGATGGAGGAGGACTGGAGGAGGACTGGAGGATATGACTGCAGGATGACTGGAGGAGGACTGGAGGAGGACTGGAGGAGGACTGGAGGAGGACTGGAGGAGGACTGGAGGAGGACTGGAGGAGGACTGGAGGAGGACTGGAGGAGGACTGGAGGAGGACTGGAGGAGGACTGGAGGAGGACTGGAGGAGAGGACGGAGGACTGGAGGAGGAGGACTGGAGGATGACTGGAGGAGGACTGGAGGAGGACTGGAGGAGGACTGGAGGAGGACTGGAGGAGGACTGGAGGATGACTGGAGGATGACCAGACCAGGCCAGTAAAGAACGCGTCCTTGTCTGGGGGCTTCCCTCCCATGAGATCAGGGCTGATCTGGGTCTGAACAGACCGAACCAGGGAGACAGACACCCTCAGCTGCATCACGCCTTCAACAGAACCCTCCGTTCAGGACAACAGGGGACGTCACATGACCAGGGTGGCGTGGGGGGGGGGACGGGGACAGGAGGAGTTTGTCTGCCTCGGGGGCTGACGTGGGGAAGCTGCTCTGTTGGAACAGACGGGGAGCCACATGTGACGCGCTGTGATACCAAGCTATAAATGAGCAAACAAAAATAAATAAATACTAAACGAATTTGTGGCTTATAGATGCATCAATGCAGTTCTGAAATGTCACTTGTCACAAATCGTAACGTTGTGATTTCTAGCGCGATGAATAGGTGATTCCTGGTGCAATTACAGCGAGAGAGAAATAATTAGTTGGATGCAATACATAATGCGCTTGTTCTAATGAATCCCCAAGAACGAAAAGGGTAATTATTAGCTAATTATTAGCTAATCGCTCCACCGTTCTGTTGGAACGATATTGGGTGGATTTGGTTTGTGTCAATTGGTAAAGTAAGATAAACAACATCATTAACTTGAAAACATGGCAATTGCTCGTGTTCTATTCTGTACCACCAGAAACACATGGCAGTGACGGAACACACAGCAGCTCTGTGATATTTGTCTAGATTGAGTTTTTGGTGGGCGAAAGAGATCTCCTCTCTTGCGCTCGTAAATGTCACATCATTCATGTTGCCTCCCAAAAAGCCGAGCCTCTTTCCAAATCAGATGATCTTAAGATAATCCTCTCCCGCACAGTCGGCCCCCCCCTCCCCCCCCCTCTCCCCCCCTCAGCACACCAACCCAGTGAGAAGCGAGCGTTTGATACCATTAGGATGTCGAACGGATGCCAGTTACCAAGACAGGCTTTCCTGAACGATGCCGTGATGGCACCAAACGTGTGTGTGTGTTGTGTGACGGGAGGGCTGTGAAGGCCTGGACATGGATCAGGTGACAGGTAGGACCTGGGTTAGTGAGAGGGCGTGGGGGGGACAGGGGGTGGGGGGCGGGGGGGAGACAGACAGCTTGACGAGACAAGGTTGGAGAGAGAGGGGGTTGCAGGTTGATGTAATTTCACTGAAAGCTTTGTCAGTGACAGACTGCTAGCACTTTCCATGTGTGTGTGTGTGTGTATCCATCCATCTGTGTGTGTGTCCATTCATGAGTGTGTAGCTGTGTGTGTATTCCGTCGACCCCGGTGTAATTGCTGTAACATAACCCTAGATAAACACCAGTCCTTGTCCAGCCTATCAGATGACAGAGAGGCCCCTAGGCCTGTCCAATGAGGAGGACGCGTGGCCCACGGTGGAGTGAGAGCCGGCACTAAACTGAGGAGAGGAGAGCAGACAGCTGCTAAACTTACCAAACACACACACACACACACTGAGACACACACACACACTGAGACGCACACACACATGCATACACACACACACCCACCCCACCCACACACACACACACACACACACACACATGCATACACACACCCACACACACACACACACACACGTACACAGAAACACACGCGTACACACAAACGCACACAGGGACACTGATGCACATTGGCCATTCTTTAAGCGCAGAATCGATGAGTTCTCGGCGCCGGGACAAAGAGGCAGTTTTGGTAATGAGTTTTCAGGTGCCCCTAGAGCCCTCCTCCTCCCAATTACTGCAGTCCCCTGTGAGTCACCGAGGCCCCTCCGGAACATGCAGATGTGTGTCGGACGCCCAGTGACTTATCTGCTTCTCTAAGACTCTGTCTGTCTCCGCCGGGGGCCCCTGGGATGGGCCCCCTCAGCCCTGTAGGACCAGCACAGACCAGGCCAGAGATGTGGGCTATCAGGTGACCCGGCCTGTCCCAGCGCTCCACCCAGCCCACACATTCCTGCCCCCCACAAGCACAACAGTGAGGATGTTGGCTTGCTGTGCTTGGCTGGCTGTGGAGGACCCACCAGGGAGAGGCGAGGAGAGGGGGACAGGCCACCTGAGAGCAGGGGGGGGCTCTCTGTGTGTGTGTGTGTGTGTGTGGTGTGTGTTTGTGTGTGTGTGTGTGTGTGTGGAAGGTGCTGGTCCGCTCCTGCAGAGAGAGAGAGCCACCGGGTGTGTTAGGCCGTGGGCGTGCCGGAGCACCAGGGGTGAGAGGCAGAGAGAGGCAGGGAGAGGCAGAGAGAGGGATAGAGAGGCAGGGAGAGGCAGAGAGAGGCAGGGAGAGGCAGAGAGAAACAGGGAGAGGCAGAGAGAGGCAGGGAGAGGAAGAGAGTGGCAGAGAGGCAGAGAGAGGCAGGGAGAAGCAGAGAGAGGCAGGGAAGGGCAAGGAGAGGTAGACAGAGGCAAGGAGAGGCAGGAAGAGGCAGAGAGAGGGATAGAGAGGCAGGGAGAGGCAGAGAGAGGCAGGGAGAGGCAAAGAGAGGGATAGAGAGGCAGGGAGATGCAGAGAGAGGCAGGGAGAGGCAGAGAGAGGGATAGAGAGTCAGGGAGAGGCAGAGAGAGGCAGAGAGGCAGGGAGAGGCAGAGCGAGGCAGCTCACCGATGCAGCTCCGCGGAGGTCCCCCAGTCACGTGGAAATGAAATGGGCTGTTTTCTCCTGCGGGGTAGGAAGGCCTGGTGGCCCCAGCAGTCAAGGATCCTGGCTAAGAAAATAGATATCATTAGGTAGCTGTTTGATATGCATAGTGATTCTCTCTGCACCCCTGTGCATGAACACACACACACACACACACACACACACACACACACACACACACACACACTGCACACACACACACTACACACTATCACACACAAAGAGAAATTTGCCGGCAGCACCTGACACTCCATCATGATGTCGTGTGTGTGCTACCCCGGGGCTGACTGCACAATCCCACGTCAGAAACACATTACAGCAGCTAGATTGAGGAGCCGGCGGCCATTATCTCCCCAGCCCAGCTCTGCTCCTGCAGAGAGGGAAGGAGGGAGGGAGGAGAGAGAGAGAGAGAGATGGGGAGAGAGGCATGAAGAGAGAGCAAGGGGAGGAAAGAAAGAGGGGTTAGGGGGGAACACACGGAGAGAGAGCTGGGATGGAGGTAGAGAAGGACAGATAGAGGGATAGAGAGGGAGGGGGAGAGAGAGGGGGAGAGAAGATAGAAAGAGGGGGGTGGGGGGTGTAGAGAGAGCATGGAGAGGGGAGGAGATAGAGGATGCGAGAGAGAGGGGGGGAGAGGATAGAAAGAGAGGGGGGAGAGAGAGATCAGTATGCGGGGAGGCATGTGTAAATATGGTGACAGTTACAAGAACATAGACAGATTGAAGGAATAACATGCAGATATAGAGAGGAGGGAGGGGGGAGGGGGGAGGGGGGGGAGGGATGGGATGGGGAGGCCTGCAGAGAGGAGAGGGCGATACACAGAGAAAGAGAGAGAGGGAGGTATCCGTGGGGACAGGTTGAAAGAGAGAGCGAGAAAGAAAAAGAGAGAGAAGAGGGAGAGGGGTTGTGTTACAGAAGATTTATATAGAGGATGAGAGAGAGCAAGAGTGAGAGAGAGAGTGAGAGAGAGAGAGAGAGAGAGAGAGAGAGACAGAGAGAGAGAGAGAGACAGAGAGAGAGACAGAGATAGAGACAGAGAGAGAGAGAGAGAGAGAGAGAGAGAGAGAGAGAGAGAGAGACAGAGAGAGACAGAGAGAGAGAGAGAGAGACTAAGAAAAAGTATGAAGTCAAAACCATGGAAATCAGTGGAATCCTAGCAGTCACCACCATGTTGGAGTGTGTCATGTGATCTTTATTTGACCTGCTTACAAGATGGATCAAGTTGTTGTTTGCTTCTCCATGAACTCCCTTCATCTCACGGCCTGTGAACCCACCGCTCCTGTTCATAGAAATGTTAAGGTCATGAGGAAAATGGATCTGTAAAACACATCGATGCTACTGCTTCGACTGCTCCAACACATCACTACCTTTGAGGCATCGACATCTGCCAAAGTTATCGATGCATTCGGAAAACAAATGGATGTTTTCATAGTATTAATGTTCGTGTAACAACATTACAGGATTCACATATTGACATTCCTAATGTTTAATATTGACATAAACATATTGATATGCTTGGAGTGCGCTGCTTGTTCTAATCGTATGAATGGGCTGAAGTTATTGATGAGCTGTAACACGTCACTACAGTATTCCCTCAGTGCTGTGGAGGGGATATTACAGTACATACAGTGTGTGTGTGTGTGTGTGTGTGTGTGTGTGTGTGTGTATGTGTGTGTTAGTGTGTGTATGTGCATAGGGATAGGTGTGTGTATTGTAGGTGTGTGTGTGTGTTGTAGGTGTGTGTGTGTGTGTTGTAGGTGTGTGTGTGCGTGTGTTTTTTGTAAGTGTGTGTGTTGTAGGTGTGTGTGTGTTTGTTGTAGGTGTGTGTGTGTGTTGTAGGTGTTTGTGTTTGTTGTAGGTGTGTGTGTGTTGTAGGTGTGTGTGTGGTGTTGTAGGTGTGTGTGTTTGTGTGTTGTAGGTGTGTCTGTGTGTGTTGTAGGTGTGTGTGTTTGTTGTAGGTGTGTGTTTGTTGTAGGTGTGTGTGTGTTTGTTGTAGGTGTGTGTGGGAGCTGACCAGGGAGCTGACCAGGGAGCTGACCAGGGAGCTGACCAGGGAGCTGACCTGGGAGCTGACCAGGGAGCTGACCAGGGAGCTGACCAGGGAGCTGACCAGGGAGCTGACCAGGGAGCTGACCTGGGAGCTGACCAGGGAGCTGACCAGGGAGCTGACCAGGGAGCTGACTAGGGAGCTGACCTTCCAGATAAGATAAATGTCCCTCCGCACTCTGAGGAATGGACCGCTGGTTTCATCTCAGCTGCTGATGAACAACAGGCACCGTGTTGGGTGACACGTGTGTGTGTGTGCATGTGTGCATGTGTGTGCTTGTGTGCATGTGTGTGCATGTGTGCTTGTGTGTGCAGTGTGTGCATATGTGTGTGTCTGCATGTGTGCATGTGTGTGCTTGTGTGCATGTGTGTGCTTGTGTGCATGTGTGTGCATGTGTGCTTGTGTGTGCATGTGTGTACATGTGTGTGTGCATGTGTGCTTGTGTGTGCATGTGTGCTGGTGTGTAAGTGTGTAAGTGTGTGTGTGTGTGTGTTCCTATGTGCCAGGCCTCAGTCAGTGTGTCCTGTCAGCCTGTGACCCTGCATGCGTCCAGACAGTGTTCCAGTCCCTTATCTGGACCCTACACAGACGCTGTGATGATCCCAACAAAGAGCTGCTGAACACAGACTGCTGAACACAGTCACACAGCCTGTCTCTCTCCCCCCTCCTCATCCTCCCTCCGGCTGCTCTGCATATGGAGAGATCATGTGGTGTCTTGTACTGCCGCTGATGGCTCTGTGTTCTGGCCCGGTGACTTGGTGTCCGCTGTTCTTGCATGTTTGCACGAGGGCGTTTGGTTCGAAAAACACGGAACGCGTCAAAACGAACGGACTCACTCGAGACGGCAGAGCTCTCCTCTCAGTCTGTCTCCAATCTGTCTCTCGTCCCGTCAGAGTCGTCTGTGTCAAACTCTGGGAAGCAGAGAGGGGAAAGAGGAGAGGAAAGAGAGGGGGGGGGGAGAAAGATGAGAAGAGAGAGGGGAGTGGTGCCCGAGGCTGGGGTGTAATTTATGATCACTCCAGTGTTACAGCTAGCAGGCAATTAAGGCAAGCGGAGCCGGAGAGAAGCCAGGCTCAGGCCAGAGAGCGATCGCAGAGGAGCAAGGGGGAGGAGGGGGGGGAGGAGGGGAGGAGGGGGGGGAGGAGGGGGGGAGGAGGAGGGGGAGGAGGGAGGGGGGCGAGGAAGATGAAGGGAGGGAATGCGGGGAGGCGGGCGCAGCTGGGCGTGTCCCAGGCGGAGAGCGTGGTGTGGTGGGTGGTGGTGTGGGGTTGGGTCATTGCCCCTGGGTAAAGAGGAAGGTAGCAGGGTTGGGGTGCTAGGGGGAGATGGGGGGGGTGGGGGGTCTTGACCCCCATCAATCTCACTCAAGACTCACTTAACGACCACCAGAGGGGCCCGCACTTCGGGAAGGAGTGTGTAGTTGGAGGGTGGAGGGGGAGTTGTGAGGGTGGAGGGGGAGTTGTGGAGGGGGAGGGGGAGTGTGAGGGTGGAGGGGGAGTATGTGAGGGTGGAGGGGGAGTTGGGAGGGTGGAGGGGGAGTTGTGAGGGTGGAGGGGGAGCTGTGAGGGTGGAGGGGGAGTTGTGAGGGTGGAGTTCGTTGTGAGGGTGGAGGGGGAGTTGTGAGGGTGGAGGGGAGTTGTGAGTGTGTAGTTGTGAGGGGGGAGGGGGAGCTGTGACGCGAGTGGAGGGAGGGTGTGCGGGTGAGGGGTTGAGGGTGGAGGGGGAGTTGTGAGGGTGGAG